>RHPI01002998.1:72460-82596 GCA_009103225.1 Chlorokybus atmophyticus
CCACCCCACATGCACATGCTTGTGTGCTTGTGGTGGTGCTGCACCGCTTACCATGTATGCCTACCATGCATGCAATGAGTGCAGGAGTGCATGCACTGCATGCACTCTTGCACTCATGCACTCATGCGTGCAGTGTATGTACTCCTGCACTCGTGTGTGCAGCAAGGTTGGTCACTTGCACGACGAGTTGGCAACCATCAACTGGAGCTGACAACCTCAACATGCTCATGTCGTGCTACCCCCCGCACCAGCGCTGCATCCAATGCACACTCTCATCCAACCTCAATCACACTCATCCCTTGATCATCATCATTGACATTCCTGTCACGTCAGCCCCCGCCCGGCCTGCTTGAGCTCGGCCGCCAGCCCCTCCTGATGCACTACCTGGACCGCGAGATACGCGAGTTCGTGAGATCCAACAACAAGAGCCGCATAAACACCACCACCACCACCAACAACAACAACATGGCTAACGTTGGTGCGGGCGCAGCTGCAGCTAGGACGCGCAAAACTGGAGGCGCCAGTAAGTAAGCGTAAATATTGTGTTTTATACTATTTTGTGTACTATGGTAGGCCTTTCCATCCACCATGTACTTGTTGTTATGTTGGTTTGCCGTGCGCGCTCACGCCTCACACGTGTTCGCGTAAGCCAATCACGCTTGATATGCCATGTGTGCATGTAAGTGCGCGTAGTACGATCAAAGTGGTGGTGGTGGTGATGTTGTGCTAATGGTGTTTCATGCGTTGGCAGGTTGGTGCCCGCAGCAGCCGACAATCCGGATGCCAACGCAGCGCGAGCTCATCACGGCCGATCGCTCCGACTTGGTCTCAGCAATAAAGGTATGAAAGCATTGTTACTGCCTTCCAACACAATACAGCATAACACAACACAGCACAACACAACATATGTTCTTACGCAGGCTGCGGGTGGGTTCACGAGTGTGGCGCAGGCGCTGGGCTTCAGAGGCCCAAGGCGTCCGCGAGGCTACTGGTATGTTGTTGTTGTTATTGCTGTTGTTTACCCAACATGATACATTGTCCAACAACGCTAGTGTAAAAACAAGGCGTGCTACTCTGCAGTAAGAGTGTTTTTACTGCATAATGTAATCCCAAGGCTTGTTGACAACTTTCTTGACCGCACATGTGCGCACGCGCACACGCTCACATTTATCTACGCGCACATGCATAACAGGGACGACCTCGAAAATCTTGATGAGGAAATCAACTTATTTGTAGCCGCGAACTGGACAATGCACACCATTGAAGACACAGGTAGGAGATCAGAAATATGCACAAACATGTTGTACTTGTACTTGTACTTGTACTTGTATCGGACATTCAAAAGTTGACTTATGTGTGTATGTGCGCGTGTGTGTGTTGTTCTTATGATGGGTAGGTAGGAAAGTACTTGTATGTGTTGACTCGTCGTCATGTGTTGTATGTTGTGCCAGGTGAAGTGTACTACTACAACGCGATCAACTACGCGACAACGTTTGACGAGCCGCATCCCGACGAGGTGGTGCTAACGTCGTGCGAGCCCGCCGACGAGGACGCGCTGCCCGTGATGCCCACCAACAGGGACATCCTCGCTGCCGGGAGATGGGACCTCCACCATGCGGTACGCGCAACGTACACATAGTGTGGTTGATGACAGGTGTAGTGCTGTGTGCAGAAGTGCATGCTTGTTGAGCACAGATTTGCACGTTTGTAGTGTGTAAGTGTGTGCACGCGTGTTTGCCCTTGTGTGCACACTTTTCATGCACACGCGTTGTACACATGCGTGTGTACATGCATATGTGTATGTGCATGACTCCTCGTCATCATGCTTGTGTAGTCATACAGCATACACCGTGTCGGTTTGTGGTTGCGTCAGTACACCCTCTCCCACATACACATGTGTGCAAATGTCTATAAGGAGTGGGCGTCATGTGTTGTGTTCATGTTGTCTTCTCGTGTCGCTCGCAGATTGTGTTGCACGGAGGGTATCGGGAGGTGGCTCAGGCGCTCAATCGGCAGCGTGCGAGGCGTGCGCGCGAGACACTGCAGGGGCTGGAGATGGACATGCAGGCGCTTATGGAAGAGAAGCAGCTGTAAGTGAATGTGTTGTTGGCGTGCAGTGCAGTGCATGCATGTGAGCGTGTATGCCTGTAAAAGCACATGTGTACATGGACGTGTTGTGCTTAGACATGTGCACACGCACATACGACCTATGCCCATTGAGCGCACGCTCGCATACAAACTTCGTATACACACTTGTAAGTCAGGTGCATATACGTGCATATCAGTGATTGAAGGTAATTGAGGCAAACATGTTGGTGGTGTTGACCGCTGCATTGATCTGCTTCTTACCCGCAGATCGCGGCTCCCAACGGCTGTTGAATTCGCGCGCATGGGCCGGCAAGACCTGGTGTACTACGTGCAGGAGCGCGGGGGCTTCCCGACCACCGCTAAAGCCCTTGGCGTGCGCAGCCAACGGCGCGAGGTGGGTTACTTGCATGTGTGTTGTTTGTGTGGGTTCGCAGTGTTGCAATCTGTGAGCGATATCACCAAGTGTGTTGGGATGTAGGTCATTGCACTGTACCCGACCGCGCTAACCATGTTGGGATGTAGGTCATTGCACTGTACCCGACCGCGCTAACCATGTTTATTAAGGGGTGACTTGGTTGTACTGCATGCATCATGTTGCATTCCTGCACACACGTGCAAGCGTCATGCCCGCACGCGCAAGCGTACACATGCACACTTTTGCGTTTATGCATTTGAGTTGGAGAGCTGGAGAGCTGAACTGTAAGGTTTCTCAATTATCATGCGATGCAGAGGAGGTATTGGGAGGACATCAGCAACGTTGAGAAGGAGTTGAGAGAGTACCTGGTGCAAAAACGCATGCACCAAACCAACAAGAAGGATCAGAAGCCTACCCCCAGCCTGCGGATGCCCACGCATGCCGAGCTTTTGAGCGCCGGCAGAAGCGACTTGCGGTATGCTCTGCAGGTACGTTGTACCGTTGCTATATGTGTCCAACGTGCCAACAACTGTGATTGGCCTTGTTTGTTTTGTCTTGTGTTTTTGTCTCATCATGGTGTGCATGTGTCTGTAGCTGCATGGCCATCAAGTGCTGGTGCAGCGTCTCGGGCTTCAGCGAGCGAGTAGAGGGGCGCATAATCGTGCGCCGAACAAGGCTTCGCAAGTTGCTCAGCAACGGAGCGAGCAGACATGCACGGTCTGACCATTGAGTGTGTAACCAAGCTGGCTGTAGGCACAAGGTGTGTATAGGATATGTGAAGTGCTGTTATTGAACACACATAGGCATGCCACATGCACACCATGATGAGACGATAGGGTTGTGGTTGCTAGGGGCCACGGCGGGGCGCTGTGGTGCACAGCACCAACCACTGGGTGCTCCCTCCCCCTGCAGGTATTATCATCAACTGCTGCCACCCCTCCCGCTGCTGCTGCACATAGCCGCATGGTTGTTGCTCTGCCTTGTTTACCCTATTGCTGTGGCCCTTAGGCAGTAGTGTGAGGGAAGGGTGGGTAGGAGAAGGGTGGTTGTTGTGTTGTTGTTGCAATTGTCTCCTTGCTGTTGCCGTTGCTGCTTATGAAGCGCACAGATATAAGCACACGACAACACCAGCATTGCTATACAAGGTTGTACTTACAACACCATCGGGCTAAACAACTATCACGTTGGCTGTGCTGCGCCGGAAGACTTGCATGGCTTATACTCTACAGACTGGCTTGGCTCTCAAGCAAACAGACTTGCAGGCAACAAGGCATCCACAGCTTGATCGAGTCACACAGCATACCATGGACATGTCGCACACGCTGATAACTAAGTCCAATGCAATTGACTTGCAATGTCGAAGCGCAAGCCTCAGCCAACCTACTTTGAATTCGGGACATGGTAGTTGTGATGGTTGCATGTACCACTTACTGCCATGTAAAATGCATTATGCGCACTTCTCATGTAGTACACAACACAATGCGCAGTGCCAGGTCCACAAACAGAGGCATCATGCACCCAGTGCAGTACTGTGCTGCTGAATGTCATATACTTGTGTGCGACCTTTCGCATCCACTACCTACGACTAATGCGGGAAATCAACAGTATACAGGAAACCGCCAAACAAGCATGCAAACTTCGCTGGCTAAAAGATGTGGCTAGTGACTGCGTGCTCAATCCAACAAAATGATGCTGATGCGCAAACCAACAATCACTGGCACAGCACCTTGCCTGAGGGCACCTGGCCACCTGCCTTGGCAAATAAGGGTCTAAAATGCATGACCCTGCTAGTTACTTCAACGGGAGTTGTCATGACGCAACCCCTCATTTGAGCTTCTTGAAGCCGCAGGCCTCAAGCGCATCCTTCAAGGCGTTTAGCATCAACAGCACATTGCGTGGTGTCGCATTGAAGCCCATGAGACCAATGCGCCAGACCTGACATGCGTGTTAAAAACCAACGTCAGCATGGCTCTGCGTGGTCCATGTATTGGCAACAAACAGTGTACGCCTCAAGGATGTGTGTGTGCGCATGCGTGTACAACATGTGTGCATGGCAGACACAACAATGCTGGCCGTGATTGCTATGCACATGATGACTGGAGCAGCATGTCATCATGCATACGTGCATGCATCACTGACCTTTCCAGCAGTGGGGCCCAAGCCGCCAGCGATCTCCAGGCCGTACTTCTTCATGAGGTAGGCGTTGACATCACTCCAGGAGACGCCTTCGGGTACGACCACAGTTGTGACCGTTGGCAACCGCTCTTCTGGTCTGACAAGGAGTTTCAAACCCAGTATCTGCACAACATTGTCACTGTCAGTTACAGCCTGCACGGCTCTTTTGGTCGAAACATACCGAGTGCAAGTTGATAAGGCACAAAGCTGTTGTGGGTCCCGCACACTCAAGCAAAGAAATTCACCTCAAGACCCTCCCAAAGCTGTTCAGCAAGAGTGCGATGCCGCTCCCACGCCTTGTGTAGCCCTTCCTCAGCAAGAATTGCTAGGCCTTCTCTAAGCTGGTAGATGTTTGTCACCATGCCTGTCAAAATAATGCATGCACCTCAGACAAGCCCTTTGAATACCTTTGGATAACCGCAGAGCCTTTTGCACGAGCTATGACTCACCTGTATGATGATATTTGCGTGGGCCTCCATCGACGCCCCAGTACTCCCCCACCAGGTTCATGTCCAAGTAATACGAGATGATGGGCGTCTTGCGTGCTGCCATCTTGGCGCGTGCTTTGTCGCTGAAAGTGATAGGAGAAGCACCTGCACAGGGCTAATGTTCACGTGCAAACACCGTTGGCACAACGCGTTGCGACCCAGGATGGGGTGCACTGCATACCATAGGTATGACAACACTCAGGCTGGGTACCGTCATATGTGTGCGCATGACGGTCTGAGTGCACACGTACACCCAAAGACTAGGTACATATATATACACGCACAAAGTCATACCCAGCCTTGGTTCAGACATCAATGCATGCATGCGCACATGCGTACACATGCGCGTGTGCGTGTGTGTGTATGTGTGTGTGCATGGCGCATTGTGCACATGTGCGTCCGTGCGCGTGTGCACGGCGCTTTGCTTGCCTGGTGGCACACCAAGACACTTCTGAGAGCCCGAATAGCACACATCAATGCCCCATTCGTCGCACTTGACCGGCACACCGCCTAGCGTGCAAACGGTGTCCAGAAATAAAAGCACATTGCGCTTGGCACACGCCGCTCCAACGCCACTGCAGATAAGCAACTTGTTGATTGCGATCTTGCGTATTCCATTAGGCATGCTTGTTGACTCTCTGGGAACACGCGCACAAACAACTTACTCTAGAGACTGATAGGTGCCTGTGCTGGACTCGCCATGCACCAAGAAGAGGACTTTGGCGCCTGCGTTCTTATCCAAAGCCTCCTCAATCTGTCACAGAAGTGTGTGAGTCAAATGTGGTCTAACTTGATTCAACCATTGTTGTCTTTTGTGAAGCACGATGTGCCTTGCCTGTTCTATAGAGAAGGTTGTCCCTGCAGCAGCTGTCATTTTTCTTGCATCACCACCAAAGCGTGTGACCATCTCTGCAACGCGCTCGCCCCAGATGCCATTGATCCCCACCTGACGGCAGCATGCTAGGTAAGCAATGTTGTCAAGCAAGCCACGAGCCACACACACTACACAGTTGATAATGTTGCAAAGAGAGCTGCCTACCACCACAATGTCGCCAGGCTCAACAATGTTGGCCACTCCTGCTTCCATGGCAGCGTGTCCTGTGCCGCTGACAGCCAGTGTAAGCTTGTTCTGCGTCTGGAAAGCATACCGCAGCCACGCTTGACACTCGTCCATAATGGTGAAGAACTCCGGGTGCATGTGACCTGAACACCAACAACAGTGCAAGGCAGCTGTTATTTCCGTCTTCTCAAACAACAGAGCATGCACAAAGCTTCCCACCACTACTATACCTAACAATGGCAGCGTGGAAACAGCCAGCACGCGGGGATTGATGGTTGATGGGCCGGGGCCCATGAGAATCTTTGAAGGCACCTGTTGCAACACAGAGACAGTTGCAGTAGAGTTTGCACCCAAAAAGCTGATGTAACACTTCACTGCGACGCAAACAGCATTGCCTGTCAAGCAGCAGTTGACCGTGTCTATTTCAAGGACTGTTACCATACGTGACAAACCTGAACTAGCAACCAGCACTGAAGTAGATGGCAGAATAGCAAAGTGTGGTGCGGCTGGCCAAAAATTAAACGTTTCATATGCAGTGTGTAGTACGCTGTGGCACAGGCAATGGCTTGCATGCATGCATTGGAACGTCCAAACAGGCGTCAACCCTGGCAGCAACAACCTAGACATGCCCATGTTCATATAAAGAACAAAAGCTGCGTCTAGTTGACTCACATTGCCTCTGTTGATTTGCTATTTCAGGGCGTAGACCAGTCAGCAGCAGGCTCAAAGCACAAGCTGCGCAATGCAAGAGTCCGACCACAACCTCGCAGCACCCAAGACGCTTGCCCCTTTCTGCACACACCTGCAAAGGTGCCGTAGACAGCTGCGGCTTGCCATACTTGAGCTCTCCTTTGGCCTCCGCTGCCTCCAGCTCTGTAGCCGCCGACGCCATGGCTGACGCCGCCGCCGACGTGGCCAACGCCCGTTCTGTTGTGCTTATCCGCCGTTTGGGCGTTCCGCGTGCTTATCACACAAGGGATCAGCACGGATCACAGGCGGATCAGCGAGTTCAGTGCCCACGCCTTTACGCCAAGAGTCCTTCCCTGAACCATTCAAGGTTCATTGATCGCTTGTAACAAACTGATCCGAGAACGAGTCAGCATGTGCGTCAGCTTGTTGCTGGCATTGGCAGCGACGGCATAGTTGGCGGCATAGGCGGGCCGCTGGCTGCGATGCCCGGGGCAAAGCTAGCTGCATTTGTGGGGTCTGCCTGCAGAAGCACGTCTACTGCTGCTGCTGCTGCTACGGCGACAAAGGTACGTTTTTGAGGGGCATGCCGATCAGTTAAGCTCAGCTAGTCTTCCACGAGACAGGCGAAGTACCCACTTGCCTTGACTGTATCTTGCTTTGGCGGATAATTAAAAGTTGAAGTGTGTGTTGTTTTGTTTCAGCATGTGGGCTTCATTGGTTTGGGCAACATGGGCGCACGCATGGCTGCCAACCTGATGAAGCACGGGCACAAGCTCACTGTCTTCGACCGGTAAGAGTTGCTCACTGTGCAGTGCACCCAGCATTCTCTTACCCCACGCGAGAAACGTTCGTCAGCAAATCCTGCTAACCTGTCGTTAGGGTAGCATAAGGTCATTAGCAGCTTGTCAACCACTGCCATGCTCAGCTGAGCACTGCTTGCTTACGTGAGCAAGCAACTGAGTGATTCACCATCTTAATAATACCACCAACCTGTGACAATCAGCATATTGTATCTTGTAATGCAGCAATGCGGCTGCGGTGAGGGTAGCTACCGACAATGGCGCTGTGGCAGAGTCGAGCCCGCGCGCAGTGGCAGCTGCCTCCGACGTTGTCATCACAATGCTCCCATCTTCGCCTCATGTAAGATAAACACAGCAACCCACTTGCTCTACAATGCTGGTCAGTACGTGCGCATGTGTGGGATTGTGGTCAAGCAGCATGGCCTGGCTTCAGTTCAGCAATGAGCCTGTGCATGTTCGCTCAGGTTGAAGAGGTGTACTGCGGTGCTGATGGAGTTCTGAGTGGCGGTGCAGTTCGGCCCTCGCTGCTGATAGATGCATCCACCATTGACCCTGTTACAGCCAGACGCGTGGCGGAGAAGGCTGCTGGCTGCCAACTCAGAGCAGGCTCTGGTAAGCATACAAGTTGGGGTTGCACTGCCTTCATGCTGAGTTGAGTGAGCTGTGCTGACTGTTACATGCGTCCTAGGGCAGAGGGGATATCAGGTGCAAGCTCTCCCGTGATGGTCGATGCGCCAGTCTCTGGAGGCGTGGTTGGCGCTGAGAGAGCAACACTCACGTTCATGGTGAGCAAGCAGGGGGAAGTTGCTTTGTGTCATTTACACAAACACGCACACCTGCCTTGCGCACTGCCTGCTACTGTGTGTTGGCTAGAACAGCAAAACGTCAGGTGGTGAGTTAATGACCAGTATCAGTAGTTGTGCAGCAACTCAACACTGCTGATTACTTCGACTTCGCACGTGTCTTGTCCTGACTTGTTGTTTCACAGTTGCGATGTATTCAACCCACCTGTGCTGTTGTTGAACAGGTTGGTGGTTCAAGTGAAGCGTTGGACGCAGCTCGTCCCCTGCTTCTGTGCATGGGTCAGCATGTTCGGCATTGCGGTGCAGTTGGCAATGGCCAGGTACGCCAGCAGCCTGAGGGGTGTTCGTTGATGCACACACAAAATGTGCCTCTAACGCCTTTGCAGACATGGGAGTTGCGTCTCATCCTTGTGAAGCTGAGCCACAATCGTAGCCGCTTGCAGGTGGCCAAGCTGTGCAATAACCTGGTGCTGGCGGTTTCGATGGCGGCTGTCTGCGAGGGTCTCTCTCTAGGACAGCGCTTAGGGGTTGACCCCAGAACGCTCACAACCATCTTCAACACATCATCAGCTCGTTGCTGGAGCAGGTGCGTAAGTCAATCAGGCGTGTCTAGTTGGGACGCAAGGGACTTGATGGGGTTGGTTTGCAACGACGTGAACCAAGACACGAATGCAGATTGTACATAGACTAACCTGTACAGAATCAATTGCTGCTTGCTTACTGTACAGGCATGTGTCACCGGCATAGATTGGTCATCAATTTGTCCACCTGATCGAATGGGGAGAGCCTTGCTTTGCTGCTTGCTTAGTGTAGAGGCATGCATCTCTATAACGGCCTGTTGGCATAGCACGTTGATGGATGCGTGCTGATGATTGTC
Organism: Chlorokybus atmophyticus; assembly: GCA_009103225.1. Classification (NCBI taxonomy): domain Eukaryota; kingdom Viridiplantae; phylum Streptophyta; class Chlorokybophyceae; order Chlorokybales; family Chlorokybaceae; genus Chlorokybus; species Chlorokybus atmophyticus. The sequence continues at coordinate 81,857 of RHPI01002998.1, forward strand.
TTGCATCTGCAGTGACAGCTACAACCCCTGTCCTGCTGTCATGGAAGGGGTGCCCTCCTCACGCGACTACAGTGGTGGCTTCGCATGCCATCTCATGGTATGGAATGTGATCAGTGCAGATGAGTGGCTGAGGGTACCATTTTGTGCTGTAAACTGTTTGCTGCCAGTGCCGCAAAGTGACATTGTCACTGTGCCTTGTGCGCAAGCCGTAGGTATTCTGGTTCACGTGATGTTTGCATGCGCCCTTTTCAGATGAAGGATTTGGGGCTTGCCCAAGTTGCCGGTGCTGAAGTTCAGTCGCCAGTACCTTTGGCGGAAGCGGTGACCAAGTTGTAAGTGTTCCTGCAATATGTAGTGCTTGGCGCGCAATTCGATCCATTATGCAGGCTTAAATAAGGAATCCGTAAGACATGACGGAGCTGTTGCATGGTGCAGGTATGAGCAAATGTCCACGAGTGGTGCACGTGAGAAGGACTTCTCAGGTCTGTTCAAGTACGTTTACAAGGGAGAAACGGCCTGATTACCATGTGAGTTGGCAAGGGTGTCCCCAAAAGGGTGTCACAATTACTGTAGTGTAGTGTGGTGTGTGCATCGATTGGGATAAGGCCCTTACGTACTGAGTTTGGAACAATTCAGAATGCTGATTGCAGTGTACGATTTGTAATGTCACACGCTGTTGCAACAGGCTTTCAACTGTTGTTAGCAAACTTAATTATCAGCCTGTCATGAACGTGTCGCGC
>RHPI01002998.1:88291-126222 GCA_009103225.1 Chlorokybus atmophyticus
TTTTTTTTTTTTTTACACTTGGCATACTGTTTGCAACATTTTCATCAGTAATGATTATGGCATCAATATATACATTTCATAAAAATAATAAACATATACATGCGCATGCCGGTTATGTTGTTTTATATGATAGCAAAATGTTGCAAACCTTACATCTCTCTCTCTTGCTTCCTCTCTCTCTGTCTCTCTCTCTCTCTCATGTGTGTTTGCGTGCGCGCATCTGTGTATCACATGTTGTAGCATCAATTGCGTGCACGGGGTCCTAATCAATTTACATACACTCACTCAATGTATGTGACAAATTGACTAAACGGCGCATTTAAAGGTAAATGTTTGCTGCCTCCAAACATGTTGTGCGCATATATGCACGTGTGTGTGCGTGATAACCACTGCGTATGGCGGCATGTAGACGTTTAAGGGTGTGTGTGGATGTATGTATAAGCGAGTGGTCGAACGTGGTGTCGGTGTGTTTGGCCTCTTGAAAAAGGCTCACAGAAATTGGCATAGGCTGCGGTGTGTAAATAACCCACGGTATTCTTTAGTAAAAGGCGAAAGAATAGTACGCCAGATGAGTTAGCTACGCAGCGAGTGCCGGATATCGAGGTTGCTGTCTGCATATGTACGCCTGTTGCATGCTAGCGTGTCGCGGGTTGACCACTGGCGTATGAACAGCGTCGTGTGAGCCGTCCGTTGGGCGACTATCTCGCATCGACGGCGCACGCACGTCTCTGCCCAGACAATGGCAGACGTATGTTCAGCCACACGATTTGGAGTATAGTACAGCTAACAGTATGCACTTTAGGTGTAAGGTTGGTTAGTTTGGCCCGTACTCTAGTTGACGATTTAGTTAGTTAGTTTAGGCCTTGTTGTAGGTTTGCTTGGGGTCACTTTCCCTGCTGTATTGCAACCCTACAACGGGTCACACAGTGACTCACACTGTCTGCGACGGACTGTATGGGACAATTTTCAGGTTAGATGAATGGTCATTGCCATGGAGTGCGCTGCACACGGTGCAGCACACCTCGTTTGGCTCGAGATTTGCCAGGCGTTGCCAGTGTGTGACACTGTGTTTCTGCCAAAAACGTCAAAACAATCCCAAAACCCTAGAAAACCCACAACCGGAAATTGTGAACGGAGCGCGATTGGGCCTCGAGCGCCCCGCTTAGCGGTTAAGAGCGATCGGAGGAACGGGGGGCAACCGCGAAGCCAACAGTAGCGAAAGTACCCATGTGCGTTTCAAGTGCTGTCTAGTCTGGTGGCTACCGATGACGTTATTACGTTGCTTGAAGCCGATCTGGATGTTTGGATTCTGGCGTTTTGGCTTCTGCTGTGGAGCGGTGGGGTTGCTGGGCAGGGCGGCGGCGGCGGCGGGGGCGGTGTCGTTTTGGATTCTGCGTCGTCGTGGTCACAATGCGGAGCCTGTTCTGTGCTGTATGCGGGAAGTGCATGCTGTAGTAGCGGAGTGATTACTGACGAGGATTGGAGGTGTAGCAGTTGCCATAGGTGTGACGGCCGCACGGCCTGGCCAGGGATTGTGCAACACACAGTGGTAGAGAGTGCAGGCCACTGTACTTCTGGTAGCAGCTAAGGTATATGAGTATAGGTCTCCTACAAGTAACGATTTGTGCATGGGGTGCGGAGTGAGCTAAGCTGAGCTGAGCTGACCTGACCTCTCCTTCCAGGCTTCCAGCAATGTCAGCTGGAAGGCTGTTCGTTAGGATCAGCAATGACAAGATTATTGTCCCTTTTGAGGCTGAGCGCACGGTGGAGGAGCTCGCCAGGGAGGCAAGCGCTCGCTACATGCGCCTGGTAAAGAGGCGGTCCACGCCTGCGGACCAGTCCAGACTTTCGGAAATAGTAAGTGAGCTGAGCTGTAAGCTGTGAGCTTTACGTACTCACCTGCATGGACTGCTGTTTGGCAGAAGTGTTTGTCTTTGTCGTCCTTTGCATGTAAGCTTGCCTGTGTGCGCTGCATGCTCAGTACGCACACAGGGTGCACATTAGGTGGTCATATTGACAACACAATGCTTACAAACATATTGAGCAGCATGTCTGAGTTGCCCTAAACAGTCGTAATCAAGCAGCATGGAAGTTCTTAGCGCTGTGACATTGCTCTGTGCAATGCAAACATCTTCAAAAACCCGTGATGATAGCGGACTTGTATGCAATTGATCGTTTTCAATGTGCCACTCTGCCCCACGTTGGGTGGCACAAGCCAGCAAGAGTGGAAGTAAGTGCGTGTGCTGAGCAGGAGAATGAGTCCATGATAGTTGAGCTGCGCTCCGGCGGTGCGTCGTTGGATTACGATGACATTGTTGGCAGCGTGCTAAGCCCCGGCGAGGAAGTGCAGGCATTTCTGAAGACCGCTCCCGTTGGTGAGGCGTGTTGCGTGAACAAGTCTCTGGTTGCTGTTGCGCACAATTTGATATTCATTCAACTCGAGCTTGCACATGTCTGCGTGCGTGTGCGTGATGCCTGTGCCATGTGTGCAGAGAATGCGTGGGTGATGGGTGCTGTGCCGGGGTCAAGTCAGGTCGGTTGGGTGCAGCAGCCAGTAACCAATGAAGTGCAACAGCAGCAGCAAGGAACAAAAAGAAAATACATTGGCAGCGACAATGTTGGCATGCGCAAACGAGTTCAGGTCAGCATCCACATGCGCTCATCACGCGTGAAGGCCACAACAGTCATCAATGACTGCTGGCTGATAAGATTTCAATTCAGAAGAAAACCTTTGAGGAAGCCAAGGCCTTTGCCGAGAGCTTGGGGCTGAAGAGTCAAGCCGATTACATAGAGTGGAGCAATAAAGGCCTTAGGCCGCCAGACATGCCACGCAACCCGAATAAGTACTACAAAGACAAAGGGTGGACCTCTTGGCGTGACTTTCTTGGTGAGTCACGTCAGTCTGTGGCCTCAAGCTCTAGCCTATTTTTTTGTGGCCTCAAACACCAGCCCATATCAAGTGAGGCGGCTTGACAATGGTCATACACCAGTTGTGCAACCTATTGTGTAGGCCATTGTGAAAGAGTCCATCAGGCATTACTAATTGCAGGCACACACGTGCGACCATTTGATGAGGCCAGGGAGTATGTGCGCCGGCTTGGTTTGAAGAACCAGACCGAGTACAAGGAGTGGAGCAAAGCTGGCATGAGGCCGGTTGACATACCTGGTTAGTGCAACAGCTGCAGCAGTTGCGCATATTGCTACTTTACTTTACTGATGCACTCTGCTTGGTCTGGCAGGCAACCCATACAACTTTTACAGAGACAAGGGTTGGATTAGCTTCCCTGACTTTCTCGGCACGGAGCGCGGCAAGGCGGGCAAGCAGTGGCGCGTGCCGTTCAAGTCCTATCACGAGGCCAAGAAGTTCATGAAGACGCAGGGTCTGAAGTCCCGTGACGACTTCTTTGAATGGTGCAAGAGCGGGATCAGGACCTCGCAAGCGCTCGACATTCCAAGCAACCCACCCAAAGCCTATCAAGACCGCGGGTATATCTAGCCCCCTTGATTGACTCAGTATACACGAACCACCTTTCTTTCTTGCAGAAAGCAACGTTGTTGCAGTCTTTGGTTTGACCTCTCAAATGGGTTACTCCCTGCAGGTGGGTGTCGTGGGATGACTTCCTTAGTGTCAATGAACAGCCAGCAAGTGCTGTGCCTGTCGGCGTTGCAATTGGCGTTCTTCCTGTGAGTTGAACAGCCTTCACGTAAAGAACTGACTTACATAGGGTGTTGTTGAACACTGGGAACTCAATTCTGGCACTGTGCAGGACGAGCATGGCCAGGCAGCAGAGGCTGTGCCTGTCAGCGACGTAGAGCAGGAGCTACAATTTGAGTCGATGTCAAACATGGTAGACCACGGGTTACACGGCGACCATGACAAAGTCCCCTCTGGCGCACACGCATTGGGTATGTTGCACTGAATGACGGGTCATGCGTGCATGCCATATTTCACTGCAATCCTGTTTATTCCTGTTCACACCGGCTGTGTGTGATTGCTTATGCTCATTTCTTGCTGTTTGAATAGCTGACCTATCGCAAGGGCACTCTCAAGCTCCGATTCAGCAAGCGCACCCGCACTCTCTCGCGCACCCGCACCCTCATCCTCACCACATGCTGCAGTCTCACCCTCTGCAGCCTCACCCGTTGCAGCAGCACCAACTGCAGCAGCACCAGTTACAACAGCACCAGTTGCAGCCTCATCAGCTGCAGCCTCACCCTCACTCTCTACAGCACTAGCAATAGAGGTGGCAGCAGAAAACCATTGGATACACTCTGCCTCAAACTATATGACAAGCTAGGCTTGCGGCGATTGCATATCCCACTTGAGAGGTAAAGCATGCTGGTTCCTATTGCAAGGCGCTCGTGCATAGCTCTTGGCTTGGGCAGATGGCAGACTGCAACAATTGATGCGTGCTTACTGGTGACAGAAGTCCTGGAAACGGAAGGGGAGCAGAACTGAGGATGCCATACTTCTGTAAAGAGTTGGAGGCAAGGAGCGTTGGCAGTTTAAGACTATGTGACATGCATAGCTTGGATATTCAGGTAATGGTACGCTCACGAGGGCGCTCACCACAATCACTATGTGTAATCTAGCGTATAATTGTTTGTACAGAGCGTGAAGGTGTGTGTTACCCTAGGTTGTTTGTGGCAGTATTCATTATTAACCTATTGTATACACCAAGGCACTAACATACATGTCTAACGAGGAGGTCTAGGGTAGTGTAGCGTGTAAGGTAGCAACAAGCAGTAGATATTAGCCCGGTGGTGGCATATGATCATGCGTGCGTGCTGTTTGTGTGTGCGCTTATGTGCTTTTGCATAATGCATGTACAAAACTGCCTCGAGCATATCCTGTACATGGTGTACAACAGACTGTTTTCCAACCATCATGGTACCAGGCAGCATATGATATTGCATGCAAAGGGCACCTTGTGCACCCAACAGTTTGAACTTGGCAGTGATTGAGAGCAAATTGCAGTGGCCATTGTCACAGCACATGATATGCGCTGGCCAGCAGCTGTGGTGGCGACGGCGGCCAATGTTGCAGTTCCAGATCTGATCCTGCTGTGCTTGAGCTTGCGCACACCTGGTGCTCTGCAGCACAGTTGTGCAAATGACAGTTGCCGTAGTCACAAAACGTGATACGTGCTGGCCAGCAGCTTTGGTGGAAACGGCACCAACACTGATTCTGCTGTGCTTGAGCCTACGCATACGTGGGACGGCTGCGGCGCAGTTGTGGAGTCGACACTGTGCTGCACACAGAGTTAGCACCTTAGCTGCGCAAGCACGTCCAGCTCCTGCTGTGCTTGCCGGCCTGCCGTTGCGTCGTCGCGTGATGATCATCAAAGCACCTGTGCAATTTGGCATGCGATGCAGCACGCAGGTCTGTTTGTATTTGATGCGTGCTGAAGCACATAACAGCATAGGATGCAAAACAAAAGCACTGGCTGACAAAGGACTGTGTGTATACACGTACTTGCATATTTGCAGAGGAAAGAAACCAAAAAACATACATAACAGTTGGGTTTGCTAGAATGCGCAGACCCTCTACAGCAATCCCTGCAGCCGCCCAGCAAACCCCCTCCCTCTTATCTGACAGGACTATATATTGGGGATACCCTCAGTGCTGTGTACATATGGACCTTTGGCAACATCCATACCTAAAGTGGACACCCACTCCCCTCCCAATTGAGCGTGTGGTAGTTTTAAAAGTGGCCAATCGGCCACATTGGGCCACCAGGGTTGGTGCTCCACTTGGGTGGGAAAGCGCCTGTGATGACGCGCTGCTGCGCCTCGGGGTCCTCCGCGAAGTGGTGCTTCATGGTGCCGGGTGATGGGAGCTTCACACCGTTGGCAGCGGTGAACACAGTGGAGTTGTTGGGCACGGCGATGGACTTGTCAAAGACGGGGTTGACGTCCATGAAGATGCGCAGCTCGCTGAACTTGCCCGTGGTTGGGTCTACCCGGAAGATGTCTCCGCAGGGCAGGACAATGAGGCTACCGTCCAGGCGCCAGTACCACACGTCCATCTCAACAAACACGGTGTAGCCCGACTCTTTGATGGACTTGACGTCATGGTACACAGCCTTTACACCGCTGAAGAAGGCCTCTGCAGACCGGAAGATGCCATCCTTGGCAAACTCCACCTGTAATTGTATCAGCTAGTTGGTCATCTTGTGCTTGCATTTGCTCCATGCTCACAGGCACGCACACACATGTGGCGTGCATGCATAGGTTCAGTGCAGAGCTACTATTAAGGTGCATTGCACAGCTGCTGACCTCAAAGTTGCCAAACTGGTAGATGGGATTGTCAGTGAAGAACTCAGTGAAGCCCTTGCTGTCGAAGGACTCACCGCGGGTGAACAGCCTCTTGGCCATGTGAGAGTATGTGCCCTTGGCAACACTCGGGGTGGCTGTTGAGGCAGCCTTGCCAGAGCCAGCCTGGATTGGCCACATGGGACCACCCGGGTTGACTGACCACTTGGGTGCAAATCCATTCTTGATGCGCTCCTGTGAACAACCACCGTCACCACAGATGATTGTGCGAGGCCATGCACCTAATGCGGCAGAAGAATGCAACCACCGTCATGAAATGCAAAGCATTTGTTGCCTATCTTGGCCAACCTGAGCTTCTGGGTATGACGCAAAGTGTGTCTTCATGGTGCCAGGAGATGGCATGCGGGCACCACCAGCGATGGTGAAGACTGATGCTGAGTCTGGCACTGGGATGCTTGGGTCGAAGACAGGGTTGACATCCATGAAGATGCGCAGCTCGCTGAACTTGCCAGAAGCAGCTGACAGTACACAAACATCAGCTTGATTTGTGAGTTAACGGCCAACAACACAATCAAGCGCTGCAGTGACTTGCAGAGCCATACTCACCATCCACACGGAAGATGTCCATGCAGGGCAGCGTGATAAGGCTGCCGTCCAGGCGCCAGTACATGACATCCATCTCCACGTAGACGCATTCATCCACCTGGAAGTTCATATGCAGTCAGCATCGCTTGCACAAGGACAATACAGACGCATAGCTGAAAGACACAACAGACGCACCTGCCACATCTCCTTGATGTCATGATACACGGCCTTGATACTGTCAAAGAAGTTCTTTCCTGACTTGCCAATGGCGTCCTTATTAAGTGCCACCTCGAAGTTGCCAAACTGCAAGTGCAACACATCAGACCGCAGCATGATAGCACGCAGTACCACATTTCACAAACAAGATCAAGCCCAAAGGGGCCCGCACCTGATACACCGGCGTGTCTGTGAAGAAAGTGACAAAACCAATGTGGTCGTGGGCCTCTCCGCGGGAGAAGAGCACCTTGGCCAGAGTCACGCCCTCCGGCTCAGCCTTGGCTGGTGCTGCGGTATCTCCCATAGCCAAAGCCATGGCAGCGCTCACAGTGTAATCGTACTTGCCAATTGGCCACTTGGGACCGCCGTCGGTGGTGGACCACTTGGGTGCATAACCCTGCAGCACGCGAAGCTTGCCCTCAGGGTGCTCCGCAAAGTGGTGCTTCATTGTCTCTGGCGGGGTGAGAGTGGTGCCGGCCGCTGTGCAAGGCACATTCAAGTGAGCAAACTGCTGTTAATACAGCAAATGGATTGATGCAACACGACATGGTATTGGTTACGCGCAGATTGCATGTGCATACCCGTCAACACAGATGCGTTGTGGCCAACTGGCAAAGCTGCGTTGAAGACTGGGTTGCAGTCCATGAAGATGCGCAACTCGGAGAACTTGCCAGTGGCAGGGTCAACGCGGAAAATATCAGCGCAGGGGAGCTGCACCTTCGTGCCATCAAGGCGCCAGTAAATAACATCCATCTCAACAAAAACAGTGTACCCGTCCTCCCAGATCATCTTGATCTCGTGGTATACAGCCTGTCAAGCAAAGCGAGATTAAGATGATGGCAATTGTAGTACCACTCTGAAGAAGAATAGCACCAAGCCAACAACAGTTCAACACCATGTTCCAGTATGTCCTGCATTGTGCTACATGCCAGAGAGAGTTGCTGACCTTAATACCGCTGAAGAAAGCCTCTGCAGACTTGAAAATTGTGTCCTTGCTGAGGGCAACCTCAAAGTTGCCGAACTGGTATACTGGGGTCTCAGTAAAGAAGGTGATGAAACCAGCAGAGTCAGAGGCCTCGCCGCGAGAGAACAGTCGCTTGACCTGTGAAGCATTGAGAACACCCACTTTAGCCATGGGCTAATGCATAAGGAAAACATGCACGCCTGTATGTGTATGACAACACACCATGTCGGTGTATGTGCCAGGGAGCACGGCAGGAGTGGGCATAGGGGGCTCTGCCGGCAGCTCGGGCACAGCTCTGATTTGCCACTTGGGTCCACCCTCCTTGTACGACCACTTCGGTGCAAGACCGTTCTTGATGCGATCCTATCAAAACAAGACAAATAGAATGGTTAAAGCTGGGTGGGTTGCATGTCTCCAAAGACCTGCCACAAACTTGATCGGTCATCATGCCAGGCAGTACCTGTGCCTCGGGATGAGTGGCAAAATGGTGCATCATGGTGCCAGGGATAGCCAGCTTCTGGGCACTGGCACCAGTGAACACTGTGGCATTGCTAGGGACTGGGATGCTCGGGTCAAACACAGGGTTGACATCCATGAAGATGCGCAGCTCGCTGAACTTATCAGCAGCAGCTGTAAATAACAAACAATTGTCAATCACGCGTGTCTGCCTATTAGGTAAAGAATTACTGAAAGGGGACTTCAACTGCGTACCATCCACGCGGAAGATGTCAAAGCATGGCAGGGTGACCACTGAGCCGTCCAGCCGCCAGTATGTGACATCCATCTCCACAAAAACGCAGTCCGCGTGCTCCCACATGCGCTTGATATCGTGGTAAACGGCACTGATGTTGTTGAAGAAGTTCTCTGCCGACTTGAAGATGGCATCCTTGGATGTTGCAATCTCAAAGTTGCCGAACTGCACAGCACGAGAGTGACCACCACAAGTCAGCTTGTGGCACAGCACGAGATCCTGCATCAGCACTGCCACTAGGAAGCAATCATGCACCTGGTACAGAGGAGTGTCGGTGAAGAACGTGATGAACCCGGCAGAGTCGGAGGCCTCACCACGAGAAAACAAACGCTTCACCATGTCAGTATTGTACCCGGGCTGACCCTTTGCTGGAGGGGTGTAAGCGCCAGCAATTGCAGCCGCAGCTCCACCATCCTTGCCGAACCACTGGTCGAAGAACGGCTTGTATACATCCCTGAGGAAGTACAGGTGCTCGTACTTCTTGTAGCAGCCGCCAACATCACCAGTTCTGATCCAGACCACATCTCCGAAAGCAGTCATTTCGCTGGTGTTGACGTCAAAGCACACCTGTCAATGCGATCACACTAAGCCCCGCTGCGTGTCTTGCAAGGGTGGCAGCGCACAACAAACAAGTCCAATGCTCCATACTGTTAATTGTTTTACAACAACTCTACACCCAAATGCTGCATGAATAGAAGTAGGCACCTCAAACGCATGCAACATGCATGGCAGCATAACGAAATTGGCTGTGGCAACAACAAACTTAACGCACCCAGTCAAAAGACACGTCTTCACCACTGAAGGTGACGCGTGGCCATGTCATGCGCACGCGGGGGTTGGCGAGCATTGCCCACCAGCTGGACTCGTAAGTGTTGCCCTTGGTACGGCCATACCAGTAACCCTTGAGGCCCTGAGGGTCCGGGTTGTTGGTAATGCCTCCCTCAGAGACATCATACAGGGAATCCTTTGTGAAGTACATGAGCTCATCACGATATTCATTGAAGAGCACAGTCAGTCCACTGTACTCCTCAGTGACGCCATCAATGGTAAACATGCGATTCTTCTTGTCACCATCGCGCAGCGCTTGACAATGAGTGACCCACCAAATCTGCATACAGCATTGCAATGGGTTATCTGACCGGCAAACGCAGACAACAATGCATGCAGCCAGGAGATGCCCAAGAGCAGTGTAATGCACTTCTCGCGTTTCACAAGTGGTACCTTGTTCTCCAACTCTACAGCAGCGGGCGAAGAATACCTCTGCCGAATCTGCAAATGCATCACACACATCAGCTGGCAGCCTGCACAGCATGATTGCAAAAACCCACAGGTCGAAATTCAACAGCTGTACCTGAGCAAGTGTGGCGTTACGATCAGTTCTGCGGTAGATACGAATGCCCATGATACGAAGGGCATCTTCAATGATTTCCGGAGGAGCCTGGTGACATGCATGTCAATACTTGATGCTGGGTGACAGTGCAGCGAACAACAAATCACAATCAAGTGGTGGTCGGAAGCCACTGCAAACACGGCTGTCATGGAATTATTACTTATGATTAACGGTGTTACCTTCTCCTCGGATAGAGTGCTGTAGTCAACGGTGAAGTCCTTGGCACCAAGGTGTGAAGGGACTGTCTTGTTGGTGTTGGCAAAGCACTGTGTGAGGAAACCAAGCTCAACACGACTTAAGTAGGTTTGGGCCAGTCAATGCATGCATTGGGCCAGTCAATGCAGACCGCCACATTATCCCAAAAAGATGGAAACCCTCACCTGGCCAAGGTTTAACTTGATCTGAGTGTAGTAGTTTGCGGGAAACTGCTTCTGCCTTTCAATGAACTCCAGGGCGTTCTGCACTTCGTCTTGCGAGTAAGATGTTGTCTGCACCTGCCAATGTACACACAGTGTCAGCGACAACCAATGCATGCCAGATTACAGAGGCATCCAAGTTGGAGTGATGCATGCATGCACGCAGGCATTGACTCAATTGCATTGAAGTGCAAAATAATAATGAGTGAAGAAATGGGGAGACAGGCACTGAGGTTGGGCATGCAGCGATATCCAAATCACGTAGTCCAAGCAGAATTACATAAGGAGTAGAGGGGTTGCATGTCACCGCTGGCAATGCACCTACCGGGGCAGTAGCGGTGGCCACGGCCTGAGCTGTGGTTGAAGCCGGGCGCGATGCTTTGGTCGCACGCGAGGATGTGGTTGCCACGCGCACAGCAGTGCCGCCAAGAAACGATGCAGACTCGCTGGCGCCTGGCAGTTTGCGAGCTGGCCTGGTGGCCACGGGCAAGTCTGTGCGAGCAGCGGCGCCCCGCTGCTCAGCCACAACAGCGGAAGCTGTGGCTGTAATCGTAGACCGAGCCATGGTGGTCTGCAAAAATGTACGATCCCTTGAACTGCAGTACTATGCAAATGCGATGCACTCAGTTGCAACTGGCCATGCAACAAGCAGGGTGACCCGACTCAACACAACCATACAAGACTATAGCACAAGCCACCGTTCAGATGACTGCGGCTGCAGGCTCACCCTTTACACTGACATCTCAAGGAAATGAACACTAGCTGCAGAGCAGAGTGTGGCAGCAAGACAGGTAAGCAGCAAGCAGCAACAAAGGCCATAGCTGAGATGCAACCGCGCAGAACTGAGCGCAGCGGGGCCAAAACACAACGCACCGACATAGGATACCACGATCTTGCGGCACACAACTATCCATACAATGCTACGGCGACAGCATGCACGTCACAATGCAAAAGGTAAGGCGAGGTCGGTTGACGTGAATGCGAGCAATACACACTTAAGCACACAACAAACCATCTTGCAGAAGCAACTGCTGAGCGCTCAAAACGACAGAAGAGCACAGATAACGTAGATAGCTTAGCACTACTCAGCACAACTCCGGCAAGCAGGCAGCAGCTGCCTGTAGCAGCAACGTACCTGCATGGTGGCTAGCGCTGCGGTTGCGACAATGCAAGCAGCGGCACGTCGCTCAGGGTATCCTTCCCCCCTTCAATCGCAGCGAGCGCAACAGCTGCCGCCACTTCCGACGCCGCCGTCGTCGCCACCACCACCGCTGGCGTCGTGCTCTCGGCCTGCTTGGGGATAGGTGCTACGCAGCTAAACTAGGCGTACCCTTGACTACGTAACTAACCGCATATTGCGCTGACCGCTAACGTACCTGGCTGCTGCACGTTATGGCAGGTAAGTAACCTCTGCGATGCCATGGGGTGTCCCTTACGTTATGGTTTTATTCTCTGTTTGACTTGTCGGTTACCGCGGACTAGGAATCGACTGTTACGTCGCTCAGGCTCGCAGCAGGCCGCTTGGGGTGAGGTTGTCGAATCTGAAGCGTAATCAGGCTTACAGCGATGGGCCGGCACTGCCGCGGCGGCATGCTGCGAGATTACATCACTGGAGGCTGTGAGTGACGTAACATAGGTCAGTCTGGCGTATTCGTAACCAACTTGCCGCGCAGCAAGAGCGTAACCAGTGCAGACCGGTCAATCTGGCTAGCAGCCGGTTGCTGACCAGCGTCTGTAGCCTCTACCGGTCTCAGGTGATGACGATTGTGCCATGCATGGGTCGTTTCGCAACTCGTGCCTTGTGCAACTGAAGTTGCTAGTGGAAAAGTATTGGGTACAAGCCGACAAGCGCAGTGCGAAGGTTAAAAAGTTGCGTGTTGTGCTGGACAACTTGTGCACTGGAAGAGTTGCCCACAGGCATAATCATAATCAGCTGTAAATACAACTTTACAGGTATATTGACGGTAATACCAAGAATGCTTGTCATACTTGTTCAGTTGACAACATATCAATTCACAAAGATCATCTGATGATCATATAAAGTCTATGACAAGCAATACCATACTTTATGTTTTTCGATTAATGAATTCAGTGATTTACGCCATGAATGCGGTGTACATGTACCACACAACACTTGTTACCGTGGTTATCCAAGACAATCCTCATACGAAATCCTAGGCCTTTGAGACACAAATAGGGCGGCTGTCACAGTTAAATACGGTATTTAAACATTGTATTCTATCTATTTAAGCACACATAATAAAGTACTATATGTATAACATGCTCATGCTTTTGTATAACATTCATAGTGTGCTTATTCATATTAATATTAGAACACATGGAAGGCCGGCATATACACTATCATGTTAGCTTGTGATTATAAGTAAACGTGTACAATATCACCCATATAACATTATATTACATACACAATTCAAGTGTACATACATTAACAATATGGTATACAATGTAAATATCGTGTTGTAAGCTATCTCACTTGTAACAATTCAAATTGATAGTAACAGTTGAGAAGGTTAACATGGTACTCTCTCTTTATATATGAAGTATACAGCTTTCTCCTTGCGTAGCCGCTAGCAATAATAATATATCACAGTTTTCGGAATGCAGTAGAAGATAACTTCACTTATTCGTGTACATACATGCATGGTTGCATTGCCTATATGAATGCCAGCATGATGCATGGCAAATATGATGTCAGACATCATCATGAGCCTTACTTGATGGTGCATTAGCATCAAGACTCTTCCAATAGTCTTGGTACAAGGCTAACATGTGACACAGCATTGACTATTAACGTCGCAAAAATGATGTGGCTCAGTCGACGTTCGATGAACAAGCAGTCTCGATCAGCGTTAATTATGTGGCTTTTTTAAGAGTTGATACTCGCATTGTGAGAAGGATTATCAAGCTCAGCAATGTGCGTACGAAAGGTCTTTTTTTCTTTGCACGGGTGTGCACAAGTTACTTCTTGCCTGTCTTTACTGGACGCAAGTCATTGTTCAGTCAAGTGACACATCGCCTCCTTCCCAAAGCAAATTGTTGTTATTGTGCACTGCCTTATGACAGTCACACAAGCAACATTAACGTGATGCTCAAGCGTTGCCGCACTGTTGCCTCAAGGGTTGCTGCAATGCACCGAGCACTTGTACACGATTGGCGATGCCGGGTTGGGCAAAACCACAACCTTTATTCATTCACCAGTCAATGAGTGCGTGCGTTGAGTTTTCAAAACTGATGCGAAGCTTTCAACGCCAGCCAAAACTGCTCTTCACATACGGATGAGCATGCGAGCATTGCAAATAACTTGGGCGTGGCTCTGAGCCATGAGACATTGGAAACAAGCAAAGGTGGGGTGTGGTATTGATCAGGCAAAAAGGGCTTCATTATGCGGCAATGCGTCGGCTAGAGAATTTGCAACTCTATTGTGCTCTTGCAGGTGTACATTGGGTGAAGGAAGCATCATCTGCAGCATGTCATAAAAACAAGCATCTCTTTCTTCACTAGTGCAGCTGCACTTGTTTCCTGCTCGCCATCTGATACTACCCGAGTGCAACCCAATCGCTGACATCTCTTGTTATTTCTTGCAGCACGCAACCGAAGCAACAGGCCCAGCACGTTAGAGCAATCATATCAATAGCTGAATAGCATGCAATCATAGGTAGCATCTATTACCAGCAAGGCTGCAAGCTTGCTAATTGATTGGCTACAAGCTCCCAAGTTGAAGGCGCTGCATCAGTTGACGGTTGTATTGGAGCCTACATGCTTTCGCAAAGCAAGTGATTCAGCTGGGTTCAACATGTGTTGAGAAATGCGGACACACCTAAAAGCTGCCCAAGCAACTTGCTGAAGCAACCAACACCGGTGCTTGTCAATCATTGCAGCTGCGATTGCTTGGAAATTGTGCGTGACACTTGTTCCATGTCGGAGTTACAGCACTTGCCAATGGAACCTACGAAAACTGTCTGTCTTACATAGCCGAATGCCACCAGATAATTGAGCAATGGCAACAAGTTGGCCGTGAAAATGATGGTGTCAAGAAATTGCGCAGTGATGTGTTTTTGCTGGTACATGTGTTTAGCAAATTTACTTTGTGCATATGTATAACTATGCTTAAACTGTTTATTTGCAACGTCGCACTGCTGAGTCTATGCAAGCTTTACAACAAGCTGACGTCATGGTTGAAAACGCCCTCAGTGGTGATCAAGACCTTGATGTTGACATGCTGCGGCATGCTATTGACAAGTACAAAAAGGCTTTGCTGCTTACGCGCGAGCACGATGTAGAGAACGAAGCCATCGCATTGAGCAAGTAAATTATGCTGCAGCAATGCGGCGTTGCTGTGTGCATTATTGAGTGGAATGCTAAGCAATTTACGCCTTACATAGGTTGGGCAGAGTGTATATGAAGGTTGTGAAGCTGGAGAAGCGCGGCAACAAGTACTGCATGCAAGCCATTTAGCTGGCGCATAAGCAGCAGGCGCGCAATTGGTTCGGGCAAAAATGGTGTGTGGAGTGCACTGAGCTCACCAAAAAGGTACGAGCTGCAGCTGCTTTATGCTTGGCCAGGATCATTATGTAAAATAGCCAGCGTACTGTTTCAATGTAGCACATCGCATGTTGCTGCAGTATCGACAGCGCAAGCTTGCACGCGAAGCCAAGGAGCAGGCCAAGCAGCTCGCGCCCATCCTCAAAGAGTTGAAAGCTGTTCTTGACATCATATGGGTAAGTTGTCTCATAAATATATGCACGGCTTCTACATTAATGCAGGCACACAGTCGTGCATTTCTTGACTGGTAAAGGGTCAGCTGATTGGAGCACAGAGTGTTTCAACATCACCTTGTTGGGGCAGGCAAAGTCTCAAGAGTCTGGCATTGCTCCTCTGCAGCACATATACCATGTCTGTATTGGATCAAGCGCGATGTGCAGTATTGTTCAGTGCCATGCATGATTTGCATTGCAAAGGCCATGCTTGAGTGTGCATATGCTTGTGCACATGCGCGCGAATGTCTGCATGTTGTATACGCGTGTGTTGTGCTCGTGCTGATTGTGACACTCAGGTGTCACGCCTATAAGGCTGGTAAAAGTCATTCTCCGTACAAGAGCGACGGTCAAGTGCAACCTCCTCCTCCTCCAGTTGAGGTTGAGGGTGATCTCGACTATAAAGTCGAGGCCATCGTCGGTAAACGGTTTAGAAAGTATAAGAAAAACTTTCGAATCCAATACTTGGTAAAGTGGCTTAGTTATGGTGAAGAACATAACACCTGGGAGCCCATTTCCAACTTGGCAAACTGTGCTACCAAGCTAGACGAGTTTGAGAATAAGCTCAAATACACAGGCGCCACTTGAGCTTGTGCTCAGAGCATGTGTTCAGTTGCAAAAGCGTGGATGCACGTGCAACCTCCCTTCATGTGACATACCAACACCGTCAACACTGATACTTAGTATCAGAGTTGGTTCTGTCACTCCCGTGACTTGCACTACTTTCACGCGTCGAGTGCTGCTATCGACGGCTTTGGCCAACTGTGCCAGAAGCTGTGCGGGACTTGTGTTTCATCATTTTGCAACGAGGTCGTTGCAATGCAAGTGGGGAGGAATGTCACGCATATAAGGCTGGCAAAAGTCAATCTATGTCCCTTACTTATGTAGTAAGAGGAGACTAAGTGGATTTTCCATTCCATAAGCATGTATAGTGCTTGTGGGGTGCGCTTATGTAGGTCTACTCTTGAGCCTATATGGCCCTGAGTGTGATGAACTACACAAGGCATTGGTGAGGGCTAGCATTGAGCTGGTCAGTGCCTAAGGCTTTTGGCCCAAACCTATAAGTTGCCACAGGATGTGACAGCTCCAAGAAAGAAAGCCAAGTTGGCAAACCACAGAATCATACTGTGGTAGTGCGATTTGCCATAATGATGACAGTTGCAAGGCTAAGTGATGCCTGTGGTCAATCCGCAAGTAATACTATACTAGGAGAGCCTATGTTTGTAGTTCTGAGGTAGGATTGTTCCTCCTATGGAAAACCGAGGGAGTTTGATAATCCCGAGGTTGATGTCCTGTGATGGGACATGTCCTATGTGGACACAGTCAGCATGTGCTGGAAGGTCAGCACACAGTGACAAGGCCTTGGACCTTGGAAATGCTGTGTGCCAGGTCGGGAGAGCGGCAAGTGGTATAAAAGCTCAGTTGCTACCTTGAGTAGGAATTAGAGTGTGTTCACCACTTGAGGGCCACTTGTGTGTGGGGTGCCTGGTTGTAGCTGTTGAAGGGGCTCTCCCCCTCATCCCTTGTGAGGTGTGGTGTTGTGTGTGTGCATGTGGGTGTGTTGGGCGTGGGTGTGCCTGGGGCTGGAGCTGCGTGAGAGGTTGGTGGTCATCCTCTCCTCCCTTGCTGCGCTTCTGCAACTTCCCGTGCACCGTGGTGCTGATGGGACTTCCGCTGTAAGTCCTTAGTGCTTGTGCATGAGTTTGCCAAGCCCCGACCAGCAAGTAAGTAGAAGTATCGTTACATCAAGTGCATCCTCCGAAATACGCCAATCACAAGATGAGCAGTTTGAACTCTGAGTCGATGAAGGAAACCATGCAATCAGCTATCCTCCACTATCATCCGGACAAAAAATCTAGCATTTGGCTTGAAGTGGGAGGTAAATGCTTAACTGTGGGCAACACTAACGCAATGTTCCTTATTGCATGTAATCACATCACACGTGCATAAGCTTGGTACGATGACAGGTCTTGTGCGAAGAGATCATCAAGCATATTACCGGCAAGTATGAGCATCTGAAGCGATAGAATAACAGCGACGTTAAGCACATAGACTAATGACAAGGTGCATCTGTTGTGCGTGGATGTGTGCCAGGGTGGGTGCTCTGAGTTTGTGCCACTTTATAACATGTGATGTCATTATTACACACGCAGAACACATGCATCTGTGGCCCATAAGTTAGAAGTGCTGTGCTGTAACCAACGCATTTGTATGATACCGATGCACCTTTGCCGCGCATGTATATGTCGACGTCATCAACCGAGGACCATGCGTTATTGTCGCATAAGCTACCTATCCACCTACTAAGCCATCGCTATAGTGCAACCACACTCGACCAACTGCTGGCCCGCTGAGACGGCAGATGCTACGCACTGGAAGTCACGCGTATTGTACGCCGGCTGCGCTACTGTCCCAGTTGGTCTTCCGAACGTTCAAGCGTCATACGCCGCAAAGATTGCACAGGGAGCAGGCTGAGTGGTAACAGAGTTTGCTCATACCGAGGACAAGAAGGCACATGCCCACCGCCCGACCCTAACGAGCACGATCTGAAAGCACAGCACATTCCGTTGTGCATTGTTTGTACATGATCGCATGCAGCATATGCAGCATGCGATCTTTGTAAAACCATGTGCAACGGCCAATGCGCCAGGCACTGCTGACGTGAGCAGTGCACGGCAAGGGTGATACGACGCAGCGGAGCACCGCTGTGTTGCGGACAATGGCAGAGGAAGGAGGTGGAGACAGGGAGGGAGGGCGGGGGAGTCCTTGTCGCTAATGTGCATGTTGCCATCCTGACCAACAGCGCCAGAAACCAACCAGCGCCACTGTGGGCAGGTGATTATAACCGCATGTATACAGAAAATGCCAGTGATGTAAGCTATTGCTTGACTAACAGGGTGAAGGCAGTAGAGTAGTGGCGTAGTGAAATAGCCCGGCGGTGACCTGGCGGTGGGTGGGTGTGGGGGGGGGGGGGGGCCAAAAACACATGCAGNGGGGGGGGGGGGGGGGGGGGGGGGGGGGGGGGGGGGGGGGGGGGGGGGGGGGGGGGGGGGGGGGGGGGGGGGGGGGGGGGGGGGGGGGGGGGGGGGGGGGGGGGGGGGGGGGGGGGGGGGGGGGGGGGGGGGGGGGGGGGGGGGGGGGGGGGGGGGGGGGGGGGGGGGGGGGGGGGGGGGGGGGGGGGGGGGGGGGGGGGGGGGGGGGGGGGGGGGGGGGGGGGGGGGGGGGGGGGGGGGGGGGGGGGGGGGGGGGGGGGGGGGGGGGGGGGGGGGGGGGGGGGGGGGGGGGGGGGGGGGGGGGGGGGGGGGGGGGGGGGGGGGGGGGGGGGGGGGGGGGGGGGGGGGGGGGGGGGGGGGGGGGGGGGGGGGGGGGGGGGGGGGGGGGGGGGTCCAAAAACACATGCAGTGCTTCACCACGCCAGGCGAGCGCACTCAGATGCACAATCATGCGCCCGCGCGCCCTCACTACCAGCCCCGCCGTCGACCCCAGCCTCGCGCGCGCATACGCATGCATACACACGGCAGTCGCATAGCAGACTCAGCATGCCTTGCACCCTACGCATCTGAGCTTGTCCATACCTTACTGATGTCCGTTGACAGCCTTGCCCCACAAATAGCCAACCCTAACACGCAGTCCTTCAACAAACGATGGAAGCACGGGCGAGAAAGACAGCAACTCCATATTGTCATAGCCAAGCTACTCTCGAGCGCACACAAACAAAAGTACGATATACAGGGCACCCCCCACAGCGCGGCATGCGCCCAGAGAAACATCTCGCATGAATGGTGTGTACAAACGATGTGGCTACTGATACATACAACACACCACCAGCTGCATGCCACTCAGCCCTCTGAACCCAACAACGGTTCATGCTGTTGACCGCTCGCATGCTCTGTGCTAGCGTCTTGAGACCCATTTGGTGCAAGGTGCGTACGCGATACACGCCAACCTGTGTTACAACAGTATGTCTCAGGGAAGTGAAACAAGACTTTGCACCAACAAGAGGCTCGCGCAGACACATCATCAAAGGCCGCTCACCTATGCCCCAAGCCACGGACACTAGCAGCAGCACTATCGTGACTATGCACATGATGGCTCTCCAGCTGTGCAGGTTAATATTGCACAACACAGTGCCTTGGAACAACAATATGCACGAGTGACATGTGCTCACACTGAAAGGTGCATTCTGCAAGCCAAGCAGCAGATGCATGCACGCAAGAATACATGGAGATTGCAATGCAGCTGGACGGCTTGCAGCAAGGTAGAGAATATGACATGATGCATGGTGCTGTTGGTACAACAACACACCTGTGGTGACCCAAGGAGGGGAGGCGATGGCACGTCCCCGAATATGTGCACAGCAACAGTCATGAGCGCCATCGCAGCCGACCGCAGTTGTGTGGGCACGCCAAAGTACTGTCAGCGCTACCAGGCCCTGTCACATCAATTTCACCCAGTGAGATGCAACCCCAAGCGGACCGCTGGCAATGAGAGGTAACATGTGTACATGAGTTGAGAGAACATAAAGAGCTCGCCGATGGCGAAGCACACAATCAACCGCGGAGGACGAGAACGAGAAGGCCAGCAAGCTGAAGTTATGATTGTACCAAAGATCTGCGTGACAGGCGTATTTGGTAACTGAGACTCTCTGAGCTGCATGAATGTTGATCTGCCTGCAACTCACCCCAGTCAGAATGGTCACCACGCTGAAGACGGTGTCCGCATTGTCCATGTTGAACATCGCTTTGGGGACCCCAGTGTGCATGTGCATGCCACATTGCCCAGCACTGTGTGTAGATCTTGTTTTTGACCAGAGTGCGCGTGTCAACCAAGACGCTCGTCACCTGACTGGCAACCCTGCAACACCGTCCAAAAACATTACGCGAGGCAACAGGAGGCGTATTGAGTTACAAATGGCTTTGTGTGTGTTTTAACGCCGCGTGAGCATTGCACGCTGCATAACAACTACACACAATGTAACACCATGCAACATACTTTGAGTGCCTGTCGGATGTTAACATTGTAAAAACTTGGTGTTTGCGACATCCGCGTCACTTCTGAGCGCACTGCCTCCACCTGCAGCAACAACAAGCACAGCAACAGTTCATGTCACTGTTGTGAATCTAACTATACAAATAGTAAGGAAGATACAAGACACAACCAAGAGCACACTATTCTCACATAAGCTCACGACAGTCAGTGCAAAGCAGGCAATGCATAGTCAAGCAGACACGCTACTAGCAACGGATGCGAGTCCGGCCATGTACAAAAGCCATTGTACCTGCACCTCACCCATGCGCAGCGTGAGCGGTGTGGCAGCAAAGCCGAATGCAGCGAATGAGAGCATCAGTAGCAACTCTATCCAGAACGCAAGCCGCCAGGACAGGATGCTGGTAATCAGGCCACTGAAGACACACCTCAGAGCCACACCAGCTGCGAAGAAAGTGCAGAGGCGATGAGTGACAGCGCACCAACAAGGCACTGAAAGGACTGTTTGCAACACGAAACACACAGGAGCCTGTGCGTGAGCATACATGGGCATGCGCATCAACATGATGTTGAACACCGAAGCAGGCATGCGCGTATGAACGTGCAGGCACAGCTGTCAACATGCTTGCTAAGCTACTACATCCCTATCCCATTGCAACACTACATGTGCGCAATCCACATAATAATCATCATGTGATGTTCTGGATGTGCATCAGCGTGACCTATGTGAAGGTACCTGGAATGTACATGTAGAACAGTGACAACCATGGCCCTTTCTGCGCAGGCGGCGCGTAGTCATCGATGAAAGGGGAGGCCAGCGCCATGAAAGACGCCACACCAACTCCAACAAACCTGTGAGGAAACTCAATGAGCAACACTCTTGCATTCACCAGTTCGTAACAACATACTCAGCGGCTCAATAGCACCAGAACCATGAAGTGTGGTGCGAAACCGCAGCCAGCAGTTGAGACAGTCCAAACTGCGAGACCTGCAATAATAAAAAGATACGAATTGTACCTGCCAACACGATCATGTGTTATGTCAGCAGTGCAAGCTTCCCATGCCAATATGCTGATGCAACAAACTCACAGAATACCATCAATGCAGAAGCTACATGAAGTACGCTGCTCACCTTTTGGCTAGATCAGCGAATGTTGGAGAAGACACGCGAAGCCCCACCATGAATGCTGCCGGCAGCACGCCATCCTCAAAGTTGCTTAGCCGGAAGGCCCCTCTGTCAGTACACATGGACGAGTATAATGTTATACACAGGTGTAGAGCATGGCCAAGCTGTGATAGTGCACAACAAGCTCCAGATGCTGCTGCAGAGCTTTGTTTCTGCACTACTGACTCAACCCGAGGTGCATCAAGCCAGTTTGCACAAGCGTTGTGATGAGCCTCATGCAGCAGCGGCTGCTGCATGGAAGTTAAGTGCTGATGGCAGTCAAATCGCAACGTGCACAACATGCACAACAACTTCTTGTTGATGCTCAGGCTCTTGCAAGTGAAACTAACTGTGCTGTGTTGGTTCCTGACAACAAGAGTTGCACACAGGGAGGAGCATGTGTGATGAACGGCTGCAAACCATACTGAATGTCGGATCAGCTATCGCACTCGCCAGAAATGCATACGGCAGGTGCGCCGTTGACTCCATTACTGGCAATCATGCCGCGATCCACGTAGGTGACCAAGTTGATTACGCAAAATAGCGCCAGAAGCCTGCTTAGAGAAGATGAAAGCCCGCTCAACGTAACTGTACATTGTTTGTTGTTGGATGACAATGAGTCAAACATCAGGAAGCACAGAGAGAGAGAGAGAGAGAGAGAGAGAGAGAGAGAGAGAGAGAGAGAGAGAGAGAGAGAGAGAGAGAGAGAGAGAGNGAGAGAGAGAGAGAGAGAGAGAGAGAGAGAGAGAGAGAGAGAGAGAGAGAGAGAGAGAGAGAGAGAGAGAGAGAGAGAGAGAGAGAGAGAGAGAGAGAGAGAGAGAGAGAGAGAGAGAGAGAGAGAGAGAGAGAGAGAGAGAGAGAGAGAGAGAGAGAGAGAGAGAGAGAGAGAGAGAGAGAGAGAGAGAGAGAGAAGGCAACGCAGCCAAAGAACGACCGAAGGAGGAATACTGTTGCAAGATTGAGACTGCACCACGCTTGTGCCAATGCGGTAGATGGAGAAGGGGACAATCAATGAACAACCGGCATACATGCATGCATGCATGGTCGCTTAATACGGGGCAACACGGGATAACTCCACATACACAATGCAACACAGAATAAACCATTACAGTGGCATCAAAACTCCAGGATGCATGCTCATGCACAAACCCAAACTCGCAGCGCACCTGGCAGGGCTGAACCAGCTGGTCCGCCGCATTCCGCAGACGCTTCATGCGCGTTATCACCAATACCTTCGTCGTGCCCGTCCTCCACCACTTCCACCTCCGCCCCCGCCGCCGCCGCCGCCGTGGGGGCTGCCATGCTGAACTACCTGAATGCACTATGAATAATGAGTCACACTTCTCACACTCTGCGGAAGATAAACTTCTTAGAACTGTCTCGGAAACACACACTAGTACCAGACATATTGCCCGATTGCTGTTTCTTATAAAAAGTACCTCGTTACTTCCCTGGATAGTGCACAGCGGTATCTGTAGGCAATCTGTTGTCTGCGCAGCTGCGTCGGCGGCGTCGTTGTTGGTGTTGTCGTCGTAGTCGTCACCAGCCGTCGCCACCATGTCGGTGACTCACATTACTCTGCCAGTGAAGGACGTGCACAAGAGCTTCGCCTTCTACGAGGCGGCGCTGAAGCCTTTGGGGTGAGTGAGGAAGAGGAGTAGAGTTGGAGGCTGCATGCCATGTGTGCCTGGATGTGCTTGGATGCTGACTACACTGAATTGCACTGTTGTGCACAGGTACACCAAGTTTGACAGGCCGCAGCTGTCAAGAGGCATGGGCGGCTTCTGCAACGCTCGGGGCGTGCCGGACTTCATGATCAAGGAGCTGAAGGACGGCAGCGAAGTCCAGGGAGTACATGCAGCTTTTGCTGCGAAGGTAGGCGCCTTGTTGACATTTGACAAGGCCAGCAAGGCTAGGGTTTGGTGGTGAGGAGCATAGCAGCAGTACTGCGTTGGTGAGGCAGCTACATTGTTGAGCATGCATGAGGTTTGCTAGAGGCAGATGTGAAGGGATTTCCTAGCTGAGTGATGGGAGAGAAGAAGAGGGTTGTTTCGGCAGCTGAGCAGCAGGGTTGGGGGCACACAGGTTGTGTTAAGATGAAGCCGCCAGAGCCGTCTGTGAAGCAATCCTTGTCTAAGGGACTGATTGTACTTGCAATCCAATAATAACCTTGTTTCTGTGCAGTCACACGAAGATGTTGACGCATGGTACAAGGCCTGCCTGGATGCAGGTGCGAAAGACAACGGGCCACCAGGTAATGACAGTTGTTGCCTAACCGTAAGTTGATAATCTCGAGTGTGCATTGAGTGGCTCTTCATGGTGGGAAGGCAGCCGTAGCTGAACATGTTAGACAACACACAGCATCATGCCCACACCCGTTTGAAATGTTTGGTGTGTGTGCAGGCTTGCGCGTGGATTACCATCCCAACTTTTATGCTGCCTTCGTTGTTGATCCCGATGGCCACCGCCTTGAGGCCTGCTACTGCGACTAAAGCGGGATGCTGAAGCCGAATCACGCTCATGGATCAACTCTGCATGGGTGAATGTAATGTGTGACCAGTTCAAGTCAATCCACAGTGGTGCCATCTTGTCAAAATGTACAGTGCAGATATTGTCATCCAGGTGCATGTTCGGACAACGGGACATGTCAAGACATGTTGTAACAACAGGATACGTGTCATCATTAGTGACGTATACCAAGTGTAGTGTAGTTTTTGTAACTAGTGTAGTTGATGCATAACTGAAAGAAACAATTTTGACTACGCCAAGGTAGACTAGCTGTTGGTACTTGACCAGAAGGCAATTGCTGTGCCCTTGACGCATGATGTTTATCACCAAGTGGTCGCGAGGCACTTGAGGAGCTCCTTTTTTGTTGCATTACCATCACCGCATAAATTGGCAAGGGGCATAACATCATGTCATTGCTGCGCTGTACTGATGTTGAAAGCGTGCAAAACCTTTGATGCATACCATTGCATTGCCCAAACTTGCTATTTCAAAAAAGCGAACTGGGTGATTGTACAGCTTCGTACCACATCATTAGTCCGGATGGTAATGTTCGTGTTTCTGCTGTTTACATCAACATGTATATGCTTGTTTTTTGTGCACACTGTGCATTACTACCAGTAAATGCCAGGCAATAGCATTGCTGCCCAAAAGTACCGCTCAATCAGCAATAAAAGGCATCAAGCTATGATTTCAACTGAAACTTGACTGAGTACAGGCTTAGTAGGAATGCATCTATGTTGAATATAGCTAGTTGATTGTAAATGTACTATGTCATATTTGTGGACGATGCAGCACAACACACATTATGCTGTGATTTACCTGAAACGATCACATCTTGGTATCGAAAGTGATAATAGTCAAGAAAGGGAATCCTTGCAACCCTACCAAATTGCACTCTCATACAGCAGATGCAGTTTGAATCACCATTGTCTGGTTCATGCTGGGTTGGAGAGGTGTTGATGCGCGTAAACACATGCTTGTGGAGATTGTTGCACACAAACGCTTCCTACTGCTAGCGCTGAATTACCCATTCCGCTTGACTGTGTTATAAGCACCACATGCATGGCAAGCAACCCTACAACTACCTACAACAATTGCAGTATAAGATTAGCCCTTGTAATCACAACAGCCGATTGTACTATTCTTTGCTAGCCATGTCGGCATCTGATTGTTTCCGACTTAGCAATGGCCTGCCTGCTTCGGGATCTCCACTACGATTGGGTTGTGGTGTATGCGTCGCCGTGGGTTTGCTGAAAAAAAGACGCATCGTTACACGACCACATTCACCGGATGCAGCACGGGAAAGTTGACCACACAGTACATACCTGTTGTAGTGTGTGTATGCTACCATGCCAACCACTGCGATTGCAATGCCACTAAGGTTGCGGTAATTCCATGGCGAGGCGAACAGCATGAAGCCGGCACTCAGCACAAGGCAGGTTTTCAGGTGCCCCAGCACCTGAGGAAGTTTCAGTTTGCCATAATTATCATGGCATGCACCGAAGGCTGCAGAGTCAAACCTGATATGTCACAGGACTCGTAATGCCAATGACCAGAAACGTGCTGAAGTTCACCGAAATGGACACCAAACAGGAGAGAATGATGAAGAACTGAACACAGAAACAGTCAATAATCATGGCACGCGGTACACTGCTGCGACACATGCTACAGAGATGCAAGCCTCAACAGCTGTTGTGCTCGTCATAGACATCTGACATCCACTTACCAGCACAGGCTGATTGTAGTCATAGCGGAACACGTTCTGGCCAGTCAGGTACTTGTCAAAAAGTGGCCCACACAGCATCAGCGTTGCTGACTGTATGGGGGATGACTGGTACAAAAGCTGTGTACTGCTGACTTGACAGTTCTTTTGAATGGTGTTGGTGGTCTGCAAGACGAAGCAGCAAGGGCGCAAACATCAGCGCATTGCGCTTACCATCATGCTGTGCAGTGGCAACACGCGTGCACACACACATGCATAGAGAAGCACGCGCGAGCTCTTGCGTGTGCTTCTCTATGCATCGACACACGCCACTCACGATTTGCCCGTAGCAAGTTGTGATGATGGCAGCTGCAGAAAGCATTGTGCCGACGAAATTCGCTTCCAGATCGGTAACAGTGGCCACACCCACTCCAAGCAGCAGAACTGCCAAGCTCAGCTGCACAGAACGACTGCCATATTGCAAAACGAGGACCATCAAGTCAGACATTTGACACACGGAGAGAAGCGCGACAACAGCAATGGCACATGTGTGCTGTGCAGAGCACCGCTGCACACACAACTACCAGACAATGTACGTCTGCATCGCTTCTGCTGCTAGAGCACACCTGAATGTTTTGTTGTAGAACAGGATCTGAATCATAACTGTACAAGGGATGATCGCGAGCTTGGTCATCTGCACATGTACAAAATCATGTTTGCAGTTTGCAGAACTTACTGTGGGCTAGTATTGTAAACCAGGAAATGCAGCAATTCTATTGACTTGTCTTCAGTGCACATACTGCATTCCAAGCGCAGTGGCAAGCAAGGATGGAAAGCTCTCACAGCGGTATGCGCTAATGAATTCAACATGCATTGACGCACCTGATAGAACCCAACCGAATTGAAGCCCAGGCTGAGATTAAGGAACCCTATTGAACAGCCATTGATAATCCCAAACAGCAGCTGGGGCCCCCAATCAATGCCTTTGTGTTCAAACCACCCAAGCGTCCTTGCCACATGCAGGGCTAAGAATGTGACGCCCAAATGCCATGCTGTCAATGTTGTTGCTGCGCACACATACTGCATCACGACAGAACGACACACAAGGAAACCAACTGCATGCTTCCTGCTAGAACATCATGCATGTTAATACCAAAGCAATGCAGCCTTCAGTGGCGTTGCAAGCTACACACGCACAGTGAAGTAGGGGAAACTCACCAAAGTTGAAATTCAGCACTGACATCAAGTACTTGTTGCATAAGACAATGGAGACACTGGAAACCACGCTCAGCGCCAAGGCGCCCAACACTCGCGGCTCCATTGCACAACAGCAGTGGCTGGCCCCACGCTTCACGCTATCATAAGCAACATGCACTCTCCGGACAATGTTGTTGCCACATCGCCTCCCACAAGCAAATCACAGCTAGCACAGCTCAGGGTCAAGCTCAAGCTCCAAGTGAAGTGGAGTCTCCCAGCACCAGGTATCCACGACCAATTGACATGTGGAAAATGCGACCACAGCTGAACCTAGCTCAATCAAACCCTCAGACAGATGACACCACAACAATGCGACTGTCGAGTCGTCCGACAAGCATTCCCCCGCTGCTGCAAGCTGATTGCCAGCTGTCACATCAAAGCCCTAACTAATACACGCTGAGGTGCAGCGTTGCAGCATTGTTGCAAGGTTTTGCCATGTATGACACCCGTTGTCGCATGCGTTGTATCACAAAAGCATGAAATTGCACAAATGGATGTGTCGCCGACGGCTACGCGCCGTTAGTGTTTACCGTTTATACATTTAACGCGAGATCCGGATCTTTTATCCCGAATTGATATTTGAGGTCAGGTCTAGAGCTCTGTGCAAAGCGCCTCTGAGGAGCTGTCTCGATATCAACGCCCGGCTGTCACCCAGCCTGGACCGGGTCCCACCCCTTCCTTGGTTAAATGCCGCGCCTTGGAAGTGTGAGACATGCGAAGTTGATCTTTGTAAGTCACCTGCCAGTCAAATCACCTGGTCCGGGACCCCGATCGCTTGAACACAAGGCTTTAGGTCTAATGAAACAAGTTCTTCAAGAGGTTTTTTCCAGACAACCTCATGGGTTTACGTTGCAGTTTTCACTTGAAGCACTCTGCTGACCGAGTCCGCTAACCACTAAGTGTATATCACCTTCATTGGTAGATATCTGGCTTTTGCCTTGCGAGCTTGCGTTTGTGGTTGCATTTGGTGCCAGCTGGCAGCCAGGTAGGGTTTCGCCCAGCGACGGCTGCCGCGGTGAAGTTGTCCGCGGCGTGGCCGTCGACTTGGGTGACATTGTTCTGCTGAGCGGCGAGAGAGGTTGGGAGGGGAGAAGGGTGTCTCAGCATGGCGCTTGCTGGCGCTGTGACAGGGAGTGCTGCTTGCTTGACAGCAGCGCCGGCGCCTGCGGCTGCGGATCTGCTGCCGCCGCGCCAGGCCAGGCGTGGGATGAGCGGTTGCTACCCGATCTCTGCAACTTCTGGTAAGATAATAAATGTGCTCATTCTAGGTCCACGGCATGACATGCGAGTTATGCCCTCATGTAAGGTGCATGCAATGCAGCAGTGGTCCTGCGTGGCAGCTTTGTATCCTTGGACAAGGTGACTGCAGAGAGTCAATACCGTGCAATGTGCTTACTGTTGGTTGTGGCCTAGCATTCTGCCTGCCTGTCTTTTGCTGCTCGTATGGCAGCCTGCATGGCAGCAGCTGATTTGGACGCATGAGCCAGTCTTTATAGCCATATTCGCCAACGGTTCATGAGCTAGCAGCATATCGCTGTTTTGCTTACTTATACATCAACAGTTCACAGCCTTGCGCATGTCTTGGTAACAGATTTCAGATAGGTTAGCATTGCGCCATGCCCGCAAAGCATTGCATATTCAGGCTGGCGTGCATGCTAATGGTTGTCATGTCATTGCATTTTGGCAGGAAGCAAGCATATGTCTACATATTCTGGCCTTGCCCGGACCAGTTCTTCGACTGCAGTGCGAGCATCATCCAGCACGCGCAGAAGCCAGGTGCATACTTGCACCAACGATTGTCAGCTGATATTTGCGCACATTTTCAGCTTGCATGGGCAGCTGCGCTGATGTGCACAAGTCCGGGCACCACAGTCCTTTCTGCCCAAGTTGAAGTTGCCTGAGCCAGAATTCTTACAAAACTTGGTGCCTCCCCCTCATATTTATGGTATGCTGTGTCCAGGTGCCAGCTGTAAGGGCAGAAGCCAGGGATTCAGATGTAGATTACCGCCCTAGCCCGTTGGAGGACCCCAACCTGAAAGGTGTCTCAAGTCCATACGCCACTCTTGACGACGATGATGAGGAAGACGACGATCTGTATGAGGATGCTGGCGAAGCGACCAGTTATGGTAACAGAGATGCTGCCGCCAATGCTGCAGCGCAGTTGGAGGTAAGGCCAGTGCAAATGTTGTTAAACAAAATGTTGTCATGTGCATCTCGGGTAGGTATTGGTGTGCTTGTTGTTGACTTGGGATCTCAGTGGCATTGCTTGTTGCCTGTTATTGGGCACGTTTTGTTCAAAATTCACGATGTAGTACAACAGCAGTCGACTGACTCTGTTAGTGGCACAGTTTGCTGAGCGATACTGTGTTGTCTTGTGCATTTTACTTGAAGCCGGTTGCAGCATGTCAAGTGTGATTGTAACGCTGTGCATTGTGACGCTGTGCAGGCATTGCGTAAAGATAACCAGATGCTGCGTGCCCGGATGGAGTCTGCGACATTGTCACCATACAAGGTCCCGCAGCCCTCTGGGGATGGAACCGATGTGATCAAGGTCAGTTCATGCCTTACACACATGTACAGCAGGTTGTCTCCTGGTTATACACTTTTGGTTCAGTAGCATGCCCTGTACCCCTGGAGACAGCTAACAAACCACAAACTATGAAGTCATTGACCCGATTTTGCAGATTGACCCTTATCTGGAGCCTTACAAGGGACACTTGCAATACCGTTACAGCAAGTTCAAGGAGAGGTTCGCCGAAATTGAGAAGTATGAGGGGGGCTTGGAGAAGTTCTCAAGGGGTTATGAGAAGTTTGGCTTCACTTTGTCTCGTGACGGCATCACATACAGGTAAGGCCATGCACTCAGCACATCACTTGTGAGTAGTTAGTTATTGCCAATGTCGGGTCTCATAAGTATAAACTGTGCAGAGAGTGGGCCCCTGCAGCCACGAAGGCTTCCCTGATTGGCGACTTCAATAACTGGGACCAGAACGCTGACCCCATGACTAAGAACCCCTATGGCGTGTTTGAGCTCAACCTGCCCAACAATGCAGACGGCACGCCTGCCATTCCCCATGGATCGAAGGTCAAGATCCGCATGCTGTCTGAGTCCGGAGAGTGGATTGACCGCATTCCCGCGTGGATAAAGTATGCCGTGCAGGTACAAAACTGCAATCTGTATCATCGATCTCAACCTCTGTAGTACCTATATGCTGATACTGGACGCCGGTGTTCACATTCGGTTTGAGTAATCGTGTCAGCCATAGTTGCCAGGTGTTGGGTCGTGAATGTCATACGTAGTAGTGCAGACATTGGCGCAGACTGCCAGTCTGCGGATTGCACAACAGAAATGGCCAAGGGTTTTGCTGTCATTGCCTTGTGTAACTGTAACCGTTGCATGCAGCCTGAAGGTCAAGTTCTGTATGATGGTGTGTACTGGGATGCACCTGAGAAGTACGAGTTCAAGCACCCTAGGCCACCGAAGCCTCGCACTCTGCGCATCTATGAGGCACATGTTGGCATGTCGTCTGTGGATCCCAAAATCAGGTGAAAATGCGCAACTTATGTCAATGCAGTATTCTAAGTGTGCACTGCTGAAACTGACAGCACCACATGTGTGCAGCACGTACATCGAGTTCCGAGACACTGTGCTGCCTCGCATCAAGGATCTGGGCTACAATGCTGTGCAGCTCATGGCCGTCATGGAACACGCGTACTATGGCTCATTTGGTTACCACATCACAAACTTCTTCGCTGTATCATCAAGGTGACTTATGCACCTGTGCGTGAGCTATTGAAGTTTTGATTGTGCCTGCCCGGTGTGTGTATTGGTGTACATGCAACACACCAGCAGCAGTTGTGGAAGGGGTGGGGGGGAAGGGGGGCTCATTTCCACCATTATCTCAGAGCAGGTGTGGTTGCTCATGTTGCTCGCAATCATGAGTTCAACATCTGCTCCTGATGTCTTGCTGCAGGTGTGGAACTCCAGAGGACCTCAAGTCGCTTATCGACCGCGCCCATGAGTTGGGCCTGACCGTCCTGATGGACGTTGTGCACAGCCACGCCTCTAAGAACGTGCTTGATGGACTCAACAATTTTGATGGATCAGACTCGCACTACTTCCATTCTGGAGAGCGTGGTTACCACTGGATGTGGGACTCTCGCCTGTTCAACTATGGCAGCTGGGAGGTATGACAAGCAATGAGTCATACGTTAATGATGGGCTTGTCTACATTGCAGCTCACGTCTCAACACTTGTCTCTGCATTGATGGCCTGATTGGCAAGCTGTGCATGCGTGTTGCAGCGGCTAATGTATGTAGTGCATCACAGGTTATGCGATTCCTTCTCAGCAACCTGCGTTTTTGGATTGAGGAGTACCAGTTTGATGGCTTCCGCTTCGATGGCATTACATCCATGATGTACACTCACCACGGCCTGCAGATGACCTTCACTGGTAAGCTACTTGTAGGTGTTACCCTCCGTGGGTATTGGGTCACTTAGCTACTACTATTCAGTCGTTGTCGCTCTGTGCTGCAGTCAGTATTGTTATACCATCCTGGGTAGTTTGACGCTTACGTTCCTGCTACCTCAGGTGACTATGGCGAGTACCTTGGCCTCAACAGCGACATTGATGCCATCAACTACCTGATGCTAGCCAACGATATGTTGCACCACTTGTATCCGTTTGTCATCACAATTGCAGGTACATACATCTGTTAATTGTTAAGCGGATTGGCTAACAACAGCTTGTGCTACTACGGACATGGTTGTTGTCATCTTGTATCTCACCTTCTACACAAATGTGCAGAGGACGTGAGTGGTATGCCAACACTGTGCAGACCGGTTCGCGAGGGTGGTGTTGGCTTTGATTACCGCTTGCAGATGGCTATCGCTGACAAGTGGATTGAAGTCTTAGACGAGTATGTGATAGTAAAGCAATCACTCTATCAGCATTGCAATGCATCAAGTTGTGCGTTGTTTGGTTCATGCTTGCAGCATTACCAAGCCAATAATCAGTTCGCATAAGACTTTGCGTTGTACAGGTACAAGGATGAGGAGTGGGATATCGGCAACATCTGCTTTACACTGACCAACCGCAGATGGGATGAAAAATGCATCGCGTACGCCGAGTCACACGACCAGGCTTTGGTTGGTGACAAGACCATTGCCTTTTGGCTCATGGATAAGGTAAGTGCACGTACGCTTGTGTCAATGGTGTATGTGGTAAGGTCAGCTCTCGACATAATGTAACCCGGTGTATTGTCAACGTTGTGCATGCATAGTAACCTGCTGCAGATAGTTGGACTGACAGTCTCTGGCACGCAGGAGATGTACTGGGGCATGGCGCTTGACAGCCCACCGAACCCCATTGTTGACAGGGGTATTGCACTGCACAAGATGATCCGCCTCATCACGCTCGCTCTTGGTGGGAATGGCTACCTGAACTTCATGGGCAACGAATTTGGTCACCCAGAGTGGATCGACTTTCCGCGGTGCGTTGTCCAGTTGCACTATCAATGCAGTTGCTGTCATATGCGGTTGTGTGCTTGGGGTTCTTTAACAACATTTTTGCTGCGGCCAACTTTCGGGACACTTGGCACCTAGAGCTTAGTGGTCGTTGTGTTCGATGTGTCACATGTTGTTTACACACTGTCTTGCAGTGGTGATCGGTTTGACTCTGTGAAGAACAAGTGGATCCCTGGCAATGGCAACAGCTACGAAAAGTGCAGACGACGCTTCGATCTGGCTGATGCCAACTTTCTGAAGTATCAGTGGCTCAACAACTTCGACAGGGCAATGAACCACCTGGATGAGCAGTTTGAGTTCGTTGCCTCCGAGCACCAATATGTCAGGCAAGCAACGACAGTTGTATCAAGGGTTTTCCACCCAGCTGTTTGTTGGCCTTGGGTGCAAAGGTGTCAAACTTGCACTTGTGGTACAGCCGTAAAGATGAAGCCGACAAGCTCATTGTGTTCGAGCGCGGTGACCTGGTCTTTGTTTTTAACTTCCACTACAACCAGAGCTTCACCGATTACCGCGTGGGCTGTCTGAAGCCTGGCAAGTACAAGGTGTGTGCGTGTTGTAGCAGTTGTCATGACATAGGACAGCTGTATATATGTAGTTCAGGTGTTCTGCGTTCAGTGCTGACATTATGTGGTTGCGTCAATAGATTGTTCTCAGCACGGATGAGAAGGACTTTGGCGGATGGGCGAATGCCACCAAACATGCGAATGCTGAGTTCTTCACGCAAGAAGGGTACTACGACAACCGCCCGCACTCGTTCATGGTCTACGCGCCATCTCGCACAGCAGTGGTGTACGCGCCAGCGGAGTTTAATGATCCCCTCGACCAGTTTTGCGAGGAGAAGCCCGAGGCAGACGAATGCCGCATGTACGACGAATGAGGCGGCATTCCCCACACACGGGCTGCTGACATTGAGGTTGCTCAGGTTGGCAACGTTTGGCAGCGGTTTCTTGTACAGCACAAGACAGGTTACAATTGTGAACCAAACCGTATATTCTTTTTTGTACTTAGTCTCTAGATGTTGTTTCGCTTGGTTGGTTGCCTTCATCAGATAGGGTTATCCTTAGGTTAGCAGGCCAGGATGCCTTCTGCTGCAGCTGGTGGGCGGGTGCAAGAGTTTGAGTTGACTGGTGTTGAATGCATGTCTTTGCCTCTTTTATGATTGCAGGAACTGGGGCATAGTGCAGGTGTCCATACTTGGGCTGTCATGATGTGAAAATGCAGTCAGTGTGTACGCGGACAGCTGAAAGGTGTGTGACTGGCTTGGCAAAGCCGGAAGGTAGTTGCTTTGGCAGTGGTTGGGGCGCAATTGTCATTGCAAACGTTGTGCTGCAAGCAAACATAATACCAACTAGGGGTTTTTCCTCGGTGTAATGTTTCCTCTCTGCTCACGTTGCGTATGAACTTGGATTTGAAGGCCAGCGTGCCGTGTGTACATGCAGTGTACGCAAGTGTTGCTTCCGCACTTGTGCATGCATGCCTTATACCTTATGCATTCGGGACACGGAAGGTGAGGGCAACGACATCCACATGGTGAGAGGATAATGAGAGCTTAGAGGAGTCGCATGCGTGGACAAGAAGTGGACAATCTGTTGAGGAGGAGGTCTCGACAGTGGAACCTACTTACGTGCGGTATAGCCACCAACCCATGAAAGAAGCCAGGGGCCCTGAGAAGCGCATGACATCTTTGCTGCAGCTGCTGCTGGTCACTCACAACTCTCTATGCCAAAGCCGTTGCGAGCGCAACCCTAACACAACGACATAAGACTCGAGACGACCACAGTGGTGCACTGCCCTTGCTTTGGCAGTTGCGCTAACTGTGGCGTTGCTGTCTCAGGTGAGGCGCAGCTTGTCTTACCTTGCCGCTCCTCGCTTGGCGTGCGACTGAAGGGCCCAGCGCATTGCCTTTGTTGTGCTTGTCGTATGCTAATTTGCTACTTACCTACTGGTCATCCACTACTACCGACTGCCTTTGCCCACACTGCGCGGTCCATTGCTTGCTTGCTTGCGTAGGTCGGTAGTGTCGTGCTACTGTACTTGCATATGCATATGTATTGACGATGGCAAGACTCTGCAAGTAGCAACGGCAACGGCAGGACGCAAGAGCTGTCTAACCCATGTTGCTACAGGTTGGTGGTGATGTCTGTCCCTCCTGCCCCCGCCCCTTCACCTCCCTTGCACGCACTGAGCTGAAGCGCAAAGTCAGTGTATGCCCCCTGCTGTAATTGAAAGCACTGTGTTCGTGTGGCTTGCTGTATTACTGTGCTGTGTTACCTGTTGTGTGAGGCGACACGTCACCATGAGTGCTTGATCGTTGCGAAGCTTAAGAACCTCCATGGATTGATTGGTTGATGTGCTGTATTGGCGTTGCGTGTTTTGTATGCATGCCTCCTTGTGCGTGAGCATCTATTTCGCTTCGTCCTTGTGCGCGAGCAGGTGTCGTCTGCTCACGCACAAGGAGGAACATGTATGTCCACTCTCAAGCATGCACACCAGGTTCGGCCAGACGTATGCAATATAAGCTACACTGTGCAACCCACCATGCATGCTAGTTTAGGCTGCTCATGACACAGGGATCAGTGATCCCTATGTCAGTCAAGTTGTCCAGTTCGAGCAATCCGGGGCGGGCGTGACGGCGTGCATGTGCGTATGTGCATGCTTGTGTGCACACATGTGTGTGTGACTGTCTGTGCGTGTGCGTGTGCAAACGCTAGCTGAACAGCGCATAGAAACACCAGTCGGTATGTGCCTGCAACATGCACAAGAGTACGAGGCCATGGGGGAGAAGGTGAGGAAGCAGATGGCGGAGGTGCAGCTGCGGGTTTATTTTCTAGGCCAACGAGTTGCAGCTGATAACAACGGGGTAGAGTACCGTGCCAACAAGCACGGCACACAAGGCCAAGGCTAGTGGGTTTGTGGACTGATGGTACATGTGCGTGCATGTTTGCCTGTCCGTGTATGTGTGTATACGTGTATGTGCACGTGTGTTTGGGTTATGGGTGTGCCAGTGCGTGCGTATGCGCACGTGCGTGTGTACTGGTGTATAAGTCTGTGTCGCTCGCATGCGTGTGTGACGTGTGATAATGCGAGACAACATGCACATAGAGCAGGTGGCACACAAGGAGTACTCTAGAAGGGGCTTTAATCCGGTTCACATACAATTATCCAAAACTGTAAAGCGGGCAGCTACGGGGTTGCAACTTTCAGATATCCATCAACTGATGTTTGGGGAGAGGGAAACAACAAAATCAACGAATCCGATGCTTCTTAGACTTAGACGAAGTTCAGGTTGGCGAAGCATGTCTTGGCGCGTGTCTTGATGACGCCCTGCTCGGGGTTGAGGTTCTGGACGGTGAAGCCAACGGTGACGTGGGGGTAATAGGTGGTGGGGTTGAACAGGGCGGCGCTGCCACCACGGCTCACGACAAGGCTCTGGATCTGGTGGACAAAAGATGGGGAGTGTCAGTAAGTTGATGTGCATGATGAGAGAGAGAGAGAGAGAGAGAGAGAGAGAGAGAGAGAGAGAGAGAGAGAGAGAGAGAGAGAGGAGAGCACAGCTGTGCATGTTACCCTACCTTCTTGCGGATGTTGATGAGTGCGGTGTTGGGTGTCTTGAGGACGATGAAGTAGGCACATGTCCTGACGCCCGAGACGACGCGGCACGCTCCGCCGAGGCAGTCGAGTGCGAAGGCGACGCCCTGGATGTTGTTATTGTTGCCGAGGACGACCATGTCGTGGAAGGAGACGTACTGGGAGATGCGGGCGAACTCCACGTCACGCAGGACGGTGATGTGAGCCTCGCCACGGGTCTGGGTGGGGCGGTCGTAGCCGCTGGGGATGGGACCGTTGGTGGTCAGCTTGGTGTACACCGCCTTCACGGGGGGGAAGTACACGGTCTTGTGAAGCTCCTGGGCCTTGGGGTCAGGGACGTTGGCGACCTTGTTGTACACGGTCTTGGCGATGTTGTAGGTGGCGATGATGGTCTGCTCACACAGTCACACAGTCAGTCCTCAATTTCTCTCCCACCCAACGCACACATGCACAATGCAATGCTATGCACTGCATGCATGCCACGTATAAATGCCACGTCACCTGGGCCTCAACGGCGGAGGAGACGGCCAGGAGGGCGACCACGGCGATGAGCACCTTGGAGAACGCCATGGTGACAGATGAGGAGGACTGGTCCTACAAGGGGAAGTGTCAAGTCAGTCAGTCAGCCAGCCAGCAACCGTCATTGCATGCACGCATGCATGCAAGAGCACAACTAGTAGCAAGCGAGCAGGCACACCAACAAGAACCGCAGAGGCAGAGTGCAGCCATGCGTAAGCTTACCCGAAACAGCAGCGACTTGCAAGTGACTGACTGTACTTGCTTATGAAAGCCTTGCCCGATTTTATACGTGCGTCGCGCTGCGCTGCGGGGCCGCGGACGACGACGCGAGATGCTTGAAGCATTATGCTTCATCAAAGATGCCTCCGTAGCATGGTGTGCGCCGCAAAGTGGTACTTGAAAAGGGTTGCGCACCGAGAGACAGGGAGCTAGATGCTGCAGACTGAGAGCTACTCACTGTCCTGTGGGGTCCTGTGGGCAGTCTCAGTCTGCAGCATCTAGCTCTCTGTGGTAGCTCAGCTACATGCTGCGCCAGCCGACATGGCCCCCCGCGACGTAATATTCCTCTGCCGTGTTCTGTCGTGTCGCGCGCCATACGACGCGGAACCGGCCAACTTCGAGTGTTAACTTCATAATACGCTATCAGGCTATGTAAAGTTTGTTGTACAACGGAACCGGCAAAAGTTGTGGTGGGTAATAGCGTGACTTTGTGTGTTTCCGAGATTCGGCACCAAGTTCCATGGTCGTGGTTTTGGTGAATAACAGCGCACCATACCAGTCAGAATTCGTTTACCACCACCACGACCGGTGTGTACCAGTCTTTAAGAATGCAAGCCAGCTGCGATTAGACCTCTGACTGGTACGTTAACGTTAACATAGCCGGCTAGCGACCAGGCTCGTTCACGTCATCTTCAGAGTTGTTTTCGTTGTGCGACGGCGGCCAGATTCCGCCGGCATGTCAATGCATCTGTCTGCCCTCCCTTCGTTGCGTGGCCCTCGAGATTCGCCACAGCGGCTCGCATCTTGCGTATGGCAGAAGGCTGGTTTAAGGGATCAGCACGCACACAATCACATCGTTGTTCTACCAACAAGTCTTGTTCACATCCCATGCGCTAACTGGAAGCTGCAAGATGACACGAACGAACTTGCATTACCCCTCAAAAAAATTGCACAATCTCTTAACAATGTTGAAGCATACCGATAGTAACTTCCTCAAATAGATATGTTGATAGGAATGTTATACAGGTGTCATTCACACTGACTATGGTAATACGATAACTACCCGCGTAGTAGCCCCCCCCCCCCC
>RHPI01002998.1:126415-159812 GCA_009103225.1 Chlorokybus atmophyticus
CCCCCCTCCTCCCCCTCCGAATAACAAGCCCGATTGAAAATTATGGTAAAGGGCTTATGTAAAAAAAGGGGGGCATTTATACGGGTAATGCAGCATACATATGTTTGTCTGCATTGCAATCCGATTGCAATGAGTCATGATATTACAATCACAATGTGCATTAACTTTGATACACATTATGTTCTATTATAATTAAGATATACGAATGTTAATAGCATTCTCATCATTAGGCTGTCCTGTAACTATACTTGATTCAGCACTGTTTTTATGCAACGTGGGTAAAATGCTGTAACAAATGTAATTCTTCATAAACCAAACCCTCTTGTGAAGGCATTTCGTATGATGTAAACATTCATGAAACATTACTTGTTAAGCTGATTAACACATGAGCATGGCGTGAAAATTCTAAACATGCTAAGCATGCAGCCTGCGACTGCGCAAATATCTATAGTTTTATCATTTGAACAACCTCCCATACTTGATGATGTGCGCAAGTGGCTATAATATGTGTTTACTAGCATGTATTTATGCTATAGCAAGGATGGTTGCTATGATATGCCTAATATAGCATGTGTTATTTTATGACTACCCAATAAGTCATGTTGTGCTGCTGTTTTGATATGACTTGAAAAATCTGGAGTGCTACATCTTAGACTAATAAATCTCGACGTTAATTTTCTTATATAGGCCTTTTAATTTAGCCTTGAACCATATACATCACGATTATGGATCAATAATACGCATTTAGCAACTTGGTGGCAAAAAAAGTTTGAGTTCC
Source organism: Chlorokybus atmophyticus (assembly GCA_009103225.1). Taxonomy (NCBI): domain Eukaryota; kingdom Viridiplantae; phylum Streptophyta; class Chlorokybophyceae; order Chlorokybales; family Chlorokybaceae; genus Chlorokybus; species Chlorokybus atmophyticus. The sequence continues at coordinate 127,194 of RHPI01002998.1, forward strand.
AGTACCTTTTTTGGGTTGAAGTACTTGGAATAGTACAGTAGCCATTTTAATGTTATTGTTCATAACAATTGTGTGGCTATGTGCTTTAATCTTGTTTTTTGTTATAGGGCATGGGCGTAAAAAGAATAAACGATGTTTCAAGAATCAGGTCTTTATGAATGGCCAAACGAACAAGAAATGTTTTGTGTTTGTGTTATAGTTAAATTCACAATTGATTAAACCTAACCTTATGTGACATTCCAACCTCTGCAGATTCACAATTCCGATGTATGCACATTATGGAGGGAACAAGTGTGCACACAATGTAAATTGGTACCCTATGCAAGCACATCTGAAACACCCTACCTATATATGCAAAAAGGAATTATATTGTCATTCACACAAACAGTTTAATGTACATTTATGTACTGTATATAGCATTTGGGCTAGGTAATTAATAGTCAACTACAACATACATTAAATAGAATACAAGGTTACCATTATATATCGAATAGAAAGTATGATCTTTATATACACCATGAATTGTAATTTTAAATATGCATGGTGCGGACATTTGCGGCAGCGAGATGCGGGTTGGATAAGAACGCGGATCAGGCTTGATCTTAACACGTGGCATGGAATTGCGTAAATTCACAATGCATGGTTCTTTAATTGTTAATACGGGTTTCCGTTTTTCCACGCCGTGCCTGACCAATAATCGTACGCATCATGTTAGGTGCTGTCTTTCCGGTCACACAAGTAGTGTGTTTGAAGAATACAGCAGCTGCTGATGCTTTGCTACTACGTTGCTATGCATCTTGCACCCGCAATAGTTCAACTTACATACGCATATAAGCAAGACCATCAACACTATTGTGCACAAGATGTCATTACGTGTGTCCATAATTGTTGTTGCCCCAGCTATGTGTCATTATGCATTGACCGATATTTGCCCGTCTCAGTTTTATCCTCATCCTCGTTAATGGCAGACACCAACACGTTCAGCTAAGCGTCGTTGGGAGGCTTAACCAAGACTACAATGCGGGAATTCTTAAGCATGCAGCCATTTTTCACATTATGTGCTTAATGTGGGGTTGTTTGTGCTAAACATACCGCATGTTTACGGGCCGTTCATCTCAAAGTGTATTAAAGATTGTTTATTTGAGCGCATTGCAACTGCTGTATATTCATTACTGCTCACCTGTCTTTGCAGACTGTAAGAATGTTCCTGCAAAGGCCTAGTTGATTCTGCAGTTCATGCGTGCATAAGCATATGGCTAATGCACATCATGCACACATGCCATGCCACAGTCTCTATAAGCCAATGGCATTCACAGGTGCACAACACATCAACTATGTGCACAAGTCTGCACACAAGGTAGACACACGTGTCTAATCTGCACACATGCGCATGCACAGTGCTCCCTTAGTGGAGAGGGAGGCGTGCACAGGCAAAGGGAGGCTTAGGAATAAGCTCCCTTGGACTCTGCAACGGTGAGGGCTTCATGGAGCAGCTTGCAGCGGACCTTGGAGGGCATTCAATATTTTGTTTTGTTTGCTTCATTGCCCAGGCAACATGATAAACGAAATGCGGCGAGTTTACGGTAGGTTTTATGCAAAGTACTTATTAAGTTATTCATTTGCCTTCTGCAGCATTAATTGTAGCATAGGTAGGTCGCTGCAGTTTGCTATATCAAATCTTGGAAGATGTGTAGAATTGTACACATTTATCAATAACAATGCATATTGTACATGGTTTGTCGTGATCTATCGGACACGCTTGTATTATTAATAAATCTGATTGATGTACATGCATTGTACGCAACGACCACAAGTTTATACCAACACATATTCAAAAGGTTAGCGCAATCTGTTTTAAAAGGTCCATACGTTTTAATAAACAACAAGCTTTGCCCCTACGTTTCCGAGATATGTAATTATAGTGTTGTTACAAGCGCAGCTTTTAATGAATTGGTTGCGCATGGTGATACGTATCGACGTTTGCAAGTGTAAGGGCAAGCCTTTCCCTCAATCATCGTGTGTGCAACATGCTGTACAATAGTACAATAGTCTATGTGTAAACAATGATGTGTTGTCAATTGTATTATTTCAAATGACCAGGTTTTCGGCATGCGCATTGATAACGACTTTATCAGCACTCTTGAGTCACGAGTCATGACTCAAGAGTGCTGCTGTCACGGACGACGGCAGCCGTCCCTTGAGCGGCGGCTTTGATCGACGCTCGACATTGCCTCGGCGCGTACGGCAGAATTCACTGTGCCGACAATCCTCCGCATCGACGACGCGCCCGCATACGAAGCGTCGGCGCCTGAGGCCGCGTCTCCGTCGGCGATACGTCATTAGCGTCAGCGCTATGGTTTCGTAATTAGGGTTAGGGCTAGTATATACCGCTGCATGCATGCATCCATGCATCCATTCATTCGTTCTGTTGCACGAGGGCAATGCGAGTCACTAGGCGCTCAGCGAGATCTGGCGGGAGGCCTGAGCTGAGGTGAGCATGTGTTTGTCTGCTTGAGTGTTGTTGTGTGCGGGTTGAGCTTGCCGTAGAGTTGTCGTTTGGTACTGCTGTTTGTGTGCGCTGGTGACACTTGCTGCTGCGGATGCTGTAACGCTTGCTGTCGCTTTTGCTGTTGCTATGTATGCGAGCATAGAGGTTGCGGCTGGAATGCTTATGTTCAGCAGCGAACTTCAGTTAGGTTGGCATTGTCGTACGCAGTGCTGTTTGTGTGTAGCTCGTGTCAAGGTCGTTGGACATCAAAGCGGCTGCAGCTCCAGCTGGTACATTGGCTTCTAATGTGTGTACCTTATCATAGCTTGTCAGCGAGGCTTGGCCTAGTTATAGGTGTAATCAAATCAAGGTCATCCCTGAGTCAGTGTCATGTGCCTGAGTCTCAGTTGGAACTTCCAGAAGGTTCAGCACACCCTTCGAAGCTGCGATTAGATTCAATTGCAGCTTGTGCTTAATGCTGGCGTAGCTGGTCACCCCTCCAATCTCAGACGCATTTGTGTGGTGTTGTGTCAGCCTTGCATGAAGCCCTTGCCGCAGCTCTCTAGGCTAAGACGGCTGTGTTTGCGGAAGGTGGAAGGAGTTAGAAGAGGCAAGGACAGCGGTGCGCTCCAGCCACAGCACAAACAACAGCAACAGCTCATTAAGCAAACTCCTGCCAACTTTGCCACAAGCAGGCGTGACGGCTGTGCGAGCTTCCACTTGGCTATGCAGAAGTAAGCTGTTGTGACCATTACTTGCCTCCACGGAGTCAGTCAGTTAGCTGTGTACTGTGTGCAACGCTCCAGTGTGTTTGCTATAGTGAGTTGATCAGTCATTGGTAGTTGTTGCAATGCGTCAAAACCCTAACGCACACGTCTTGTCTGCAGGTTTGGCACTCAGCAAAGCGTGAGCTTCAGCTCGATGGCCTCCTGCGCGATGGAAGAAGAGACTGCAAACATCTCGAGTGTTTGCTTGCAAGACGGCACGCTGCTGTTCGACTCACATCCGATCCTCAGCAGCATCCCAAAGGTGAGGATGCAGTTGCCATGAATTCCCTTTGTTTGAGCCTTTTTGACTACGCACAGTCAGTTGACTATGCAGTGGGCTGTGTTGCAGGCTGTGTACGCAACACACCAGCAGGATTTAACAACCGACGATGACATGACAGCAACAGCAGCACCAAGCGTGATCCTTGGCGCCAGCACTTCAAAAAACAGCTCCACGCACGACATACCCATCGGCAACCTCATTTGCCGCCGCGCGCTGGCGCTCGGCCGCACCTCCTTGTGGTGGATGCAACCTACATGGACAGGCGCCGACGATAATTTAAGTGTCTTCCCCGAGACACAGGTAACTGATATTGGTTGTTTGCGGTAAAACAATTTGTTGACGAGCAGCCAACCAGTGTCTGACTAAGTTGCGATGTGTCCTTGTGCAGATGATGCTTTTGGAGCTGGAGGAGGGTGGGCCCTATGCAGCCATGCTGCCTCTAGTAGACCCATCCGGCTTCAGGGCAACTCTGCATGGTGGGCCGAATGTCTCGAAGGGCTGGGTTGCACTGCGCATTGAAAGCGGTGACAAGCAAACAGAGGTAATCATCTAAACCAACATGAATGTGACGACTGGTTATGTGGCGAAGCATCACACCTGTCATCACTTACAACTGTCATGCAGGCTGCGAGCTGGTCTTCTCTGCTGGCGGTAGCAGCAAGCGACAATCCCTACACGGCTATCAGCGCTGTCGTGGAAGCGGCCTCACAGCAGTTGAAGACCTTCCGCACACTCCGCCACAAAAAGCTGCCTCCGTGGCTGGACGCCTTCGGCTGGTGCACATGGGACGCATTCTACTTCACTGTCTGCGCACAGGTAACAAACATGCTGACTTGTAGCATGCAGTCATGAACATGCTGACCTTTCCAATCTGTCTAATGCTGTTGTGAGTGATGCGCACGTGGAGTGCTTACACATGCTTGCGCAGGACCTTCCCGCTGGTTTGCGCTCTTTAGCGGAGGGTGGCACCCCTGCAAAGTTCGCCATCTTGGATGATGGATGGCAAACTGTGCAGACGGACCCGCAACTCAGCAAGCAACGAGTTGAAAAAGCAGCTGAGAAAACAAAGGACATTACCACTAGTACCTCTTGGTGGGCGACAGGGTTGAAGGTATCGTTGGACGTTATTATTATCACAAAGTACCCCATTCTCAATCACAAGCAGGAGCACTTGGTGTACTCTCAACCATAGCATCGCTTCCTTTGTTTGTTTGGAGGCTATTCACATTGATGATAACTCATATTGGTTATTCTGTTGTGCCTTGTAATTGCAGGTGTTAAACATCCCCACATACGCAAGCAACTTGGCGCAGAACGTTGTGGCGAAGACGGTGCAGTGGTACTACAACAATATAGTCAAGCCCGCACAACACACCTCTAGGGAAAACTGTCCTCTGGTGAAAGCCTGGACCTATCTCGCTAAGACGGCCCTGCGCCAGGCCGTGCTTGCATTCTACGCTGAAACGCAGACATTCTCCAAGCGGCTCGTTTCTGTTAGAGCGAACACCAAGTTTGCGGGTGTTGGTGCTGGCCGGGACTCCGGCGAGTCCACTCCCGAAGCTGGTGGCGGTCTCAAGGCTGTTATCAAGCATGCTAAAGACACAATGGGCGTCGATTGGGTCATTGCGTGGCACGCACTCTCAGCGTATTGGGGTGGAGTGTCTCCACAAGCAGAAGAGACCAACCGGTAAGCCATGCTCGCCAAACACTGCTGTGACATGCACGCGCGTGAGTGTAAACGCACACTTGCCCGCACGCACGCACACTGTATCTGAACGGTGACTTACCACACTGTTGCCTTATGTTCAGGTATGGTGCAACACTGCAAAAGCCCAACAACCTGCCTGCCATGGTTGAGTACGAGCCTCTGCTTGACTGGGACCCAAGAGCCATTGGCGGCGTGGGCATTGTGCCACCACAGAGCATCGGACATGTGTACGACGACATGCACACATACTTGTCCGACGCTGGCATCGACGGCGTGATGGTGGATGTGCAGGCCGGTGTTGGTCCGATGGGCTCGGGCTATGGCGGCGGCCCCTCCCTCGTCAAAACTTACACGAAGGAGCTGGAGTCCTCCGTGAAGAAGCACTTCCCGGAGGGCAGCGTCATGGGCTGCATGTGCCACAGCACAGAGAACCTCCTTCACTACTGGGACACTCCTGTGGCCAGAGCCTCCGACGACTTCTATCCTTTGGTTGAAGCCAGCCACCGCGCGCACATCGTCGGCGTCTCGTTCAACAGCCTGTTTATTGGGGAGATTGCACAGCCCGACTGGTAAGCATTCCCTCGAGCTACCACTATACTTGCCGCTTCACATAATAGTGAGGCTTACACCTTCCTCCTTGTGGTCTTACAGGGACATGTTTCACTCTCAGCACCCTGCAGCGGGTCTGCACGCAGCGGCACGAGCCATCAGTGGCGGAGCGGTAAGTGATGAGACTCACATCTGATCGTATTTCCCTCGACACGGTTGGTATGTTGTTGGTGTTGTCATGCTAATAACCTTATGTTCTGCTAGGTATATGTCAGCGACGGCCCAGGGCACCACGACTTTGAGTTATTGAAGACTTTGGTGTTACCAAACGGGAGAGTCCTGCGTGCTCTGCTACCAGGCAGGCCAACCCGCGACTGCCTGTTTGAAAACGTTTCACACGATGGCCGGACAGCACTGAAGGTAAGTATTACATACATCCACATCAGCATGGTCGATGGCACATATGCATTCACAACAATAACCACACACTGTGCAAGTGGAACTTGCACAGTGACACCAAGCACTGTAAAGACACATGCATACCTCAGCTGGATACAGCGCCGGTGCTAATACCTCTTTGCCATGCAGGTTTGGAACCACAATCGCACAAGCGGGGTGCTGGCGGCATTCAACGTACAAGGAGCATCGTGGGATCGAAGCAAGCGGGCCTTTAGCACGCACGACAGCGCGCCCGCCACACTGAATGTGAAACTATCTCCTTCAGATGTGGAGGACCTCTGCTCCTTCCACCCCGCAGCAGCGTATGCATTGCACACGCACACAACAGACGAAGTCCACCTTCTCCGAGCAGACGATCGTGTCCACATAGAGCTCCCGCCCCTCGGCTACGAGATGGCATCAGTAACACCAGTTCTCTTCAAGGATTCCGTCGCCTTTGCCGCCATTGGCCTCGCAGACATGCTCAATTGTGGCGGCTCCGTCCTGCAGCAAACTCTGAGTTTGGGCCACAGAGTGAGTGCAACAGTCAACGCGCGCGGCTGCGGGAGGTTCCTTTGCTACTCCAGCGTGGAGCCCGTCGGTGTCACTCTTAATGGAGGAGCTGCTGACTTCAATTTTTATGAGGCAACAGGCAGATTGGAGCTGACCATCCCTGCAAGTGATGTCGACGAGGTGGCTATCAGCATTCTGTGGTGATGCGGTATATTCTTGCAACATTTGTCCAAGATTCTGATTGAACAGTACAATTGCTGCACTGTTTCAACTTAGACCGATTGTGTAGCAACAATACTCTGGAGTCGCCACTTCAGTAGAGTTAGTGTGACTAGTCTATTCTTGGATTGCCAGTGGCGACCATCACTGTTACAGTGGGATATTTCGGCAGCAGCATTGCTGCCATTGATTATGTAGTGTAGTCATTGCTTGTTTACTATGGCAGAGGTGAAATACCTTACCTGTGTCAACTTGGTTGTGAACCATTCAAAGAAGTTTACCTGTTTGGCCTGCTCTTGAATGGATTACAACAACGGCTACACAGGACTTGTTGTTGTTGTCATCGCATGCACGTCTGTGTCTGTCATGCTTCTGTTGGCGCTGTACTGTACAGCATACTATGCGATGAGTGTACTACAGGACTGACAACGTCACCAAAAGGTGGTGCCAATATCATGGTAGCCAGGGCACCCACAGGCATGCGCACTAGGCGAGTGTGAGCCAAATCAATCAACTCAGACATGCACTATTGGCTCAATTTCTGGGTCCCATCATGGGCACGGCATGTACTTACGAGCTGCATCGCCAGTGTCCATTGATGAGTCGAGGACTGCATGGAAGGCATCACCTGCGAATGGCTTTGGCAAATAATATCTGTGCCATACGTCGCAACATACATGTACACCTGATGTGCGTCCTGCACGGCGCAGCACATCGGCAGCTGTCTATATTTGAGATCTCAGATTACAATTACATAATACACAGCAGGCGGATTGCAGTGTTGCCCCGTTGGTCTCAATCTATGATAACTTGTTGAACGTCAACAACAGGGCGTTTTTGTCGTTGCCTATCAGCATTATCAATTTCAGTTGCAAGCTCGTCCTCTGCTTCCGCAGGACGCTTGCGCTTCATGGTCGTTGTGGTAGTGGCGACAACGTGGACCTCACCCATATCCTTGTCCGCCGCAGTTGCTTCCGCCGGCGGCGTTTCAGGCGCAGCGGCTGCGGCGCTCCCCTTAACAATTATGCCGTCCGGCTCCTTTTCAGGGTCAAAGTTGTCTCGGTGCTCAACCAGAAGAGAGCATTCAAAGTTCTGCATGTGTAGAAGAACATGAGCATGTACCACTCGGAGACAAACATTCAGATCTCTCGATACGAAAGCATGTTGAGTGCATGCTGTTTGCATAATAACCTGAGAAAAGTCTTCAACGGTAAGTAGCGAGTTATTCTTGACTCCCAACGCTTCCAGTGTCTTCCCTAGCGCCTTTGCATACCGTTCCTTCTCTCCTGCTGTCAAGTCGTCACCATCCTGCAGTGCATCGGAACATGAGCAAGCAAAGGAGAATAGAACCAAGAGCCCTGGAAAGTCAACCTTTACATGGCTAATGTAAGCAGCACGGTCAATGAAATTGGTCTACTCACACACATGCGCACACCCAAGCGGGTGTATGCACACATGCGTGTGCGCTCTCGTGCGTGAGCACGTACGCACGCATGCCAGCAGACACGCGCGCACACGCATCGGTGTGGTATTGCACTTCCCAACAAGCAAGGCTGAACAGCAGTGGTGTGACCACACAATGCGAAACTCACTTCAAACAGCAGGTCTCCTTCATTGGTGCACACAGTCGGTGCCGCAAACCCGAGCCTTTGCTTGAGCCCTTTGGCAATGAAGACCCCGAGGGTGGCCTTCGCAACGTCCACCTCTATGCTAACCGTCTGCTTGGCGCACACAAAACAATGCGGGTTGGGCGGGCACGGCTGCGTGGGCATGAGCAGCTTGCGGTTGCTCGGGTACCGCAATATGTACGTGCACCGGCATCGGTCGTACTGCGCGCGCAGGATCTTCTCGGCTTCAAGGCAGACCATACCCGCCGCTATCGCGTTGGTCGTCGCAATTGCGTGGACTATCGCGCCCGCCATCCCCTTGGCATCAAACCAAGACTGCACATAGCACAGCTTGCATGAAGCCAGGAGTAACCAGGCGCACAAAATGCACGACCATATGATACAGCGCGTGAGCATACCCTATCAAAAAATATGCTTCAGTGGATGATTGATTAAACGAGAACCAAAGACATGAACGCACAGTCAACAAATGAAGGAATGCTAATTGAATGTACAACTATGACACAGAAGAAGCAAACAGACAAGCAGACAAAGGTTTGTCTGATTGTCTGTTGTGGCTCTTTCTGTGAACAAAATGTACATAAAACATGAAATGAGTGCTACCTGAGGCGGGATACTGAAGGCAGCACCGCGCAAGTTAGCCGCTGCGCACACAAAAGACACCGCCAAGTCATCATCCTTGTCGAAGGCGCAGCATCCAACGTCACGCTCGTCGCAGAAGCGAGACACGCTGTCCAGAAACACCGCCGCGCTCTCCGCGACGCTCCACACGCGCTGCGTGTCCTTCAACGCGGTTCTGATGTCCACCTGATCGGTGCCGTTGTCAGCCACCTTTAGCGGTTTCGGCGCAGCTCTCTGCTTCCACAGATGCTCCATCGTGAGGAGCCGCTCAATATCAGCACCATATACGCGCTCAAAGATGCGTTGGGCAAAGTCTGTGCTTTTCTCATCCGGTCTTTGCAAGAAGAAGCTCAAGTCTTCTTTTTCGCCTGCAGGGGGCTCTCCCGTGCCATTTTCTGCCTTATTGCTCGTCCCTTCACCTCCTTCATTTGTGGTCTCCTCGTCCAAGTCAGTGACTGCGTCTGGCGGGCCGAACAGCCTTGCGAATAGCAGCTCCTTTGCCCATACTGTACAATGTATTGGCTGCAAGCCGATCAAGCACATGATAAGTTCACACAGACAAAGACAAGTTGACTGACTTGCCATGTATCAACACTTCAAATGCATGTTCGCGCGTGCATGTCGCTATACACGGACACTACTCTGTCGTATTGCACATGCGTCTATGCACATGCCTGCGCTTGCAGCCGTGCTCATAGGATGCATACGTGTACATATGTGCATCTGTCCATGAAAACGCGCTTATCGTTCCCTGTGTTGATGGATACACAACCCACACACTTCTACAATAAATGCGGCGAAACATACACGCACGCACATGCATTCAATGTACACAGCAACTTGCCTGATAGTGGGGTGCACTACTCACACATATTGCATGACTTACTTTGTCGGGAGTATTGCGGATAGTGCAGATGGGATACGACTTCGGCGTGGGCTTCGGCGTGCACTCAAAGCACTCAAAGTGCGGCTTCATGTGCACTGTGACCTGCCCCAAGTATCTGTCAAAAAGCAGGTCATGCGTTGGGCCCTTGCTGTAAAGACATCAACCAGAATGTTGCATCGTGTGTCTCCGATTACCCTACCCTGCAGTGCCTGACTCCACAAGTGGCACTCCTGCAGCAAGGCAGGCCCGATTGACGTGTCTGCGGGCGTCGAGGTTGTCGAGCGCATTGAGCACGACGTTGAAGGTGCCAATGAAGGTGGCGCCAAACTCGGGCGTGCGGACGTTTGCATGATAAGCCTGGATTTTGCACTCTCGGCGGATTCTCGACACCGCCTCAGCAGCCACCTTGATGTTGACATGTGTGCGTGTGCGTGTGCGTGTGCGTGTGCGAGTGCGTGACCACGTGTCACATTCATGCATGGCGTTTTCGAGTTGCTGCTCCTGCTACTGCTTGCCTTGGCTTTTGGCTGGCCTACGTGATGGCGCCGAAATAGGAACTGCCGGTTGAGGTTTGAGGTCTCAATGGTGTCCATGTCAACCTAGAGAGTGATGGATCAACTTTTGCATGTGCGTTTTCTTGACAATACATGCAGCCATGCATACATGCAAATTTGTCATGGTACAGTAAATGTTAAGGGTGGTCAACGTCGCTAAGCAGGGGGATGCCTTTATGTCTGGCAAAATAGCTGCATGTGACATGCTGCAGCAGCAGAGAGACCAACATATGCGCACAGGGTCGCAACTCAACAACATTTCCTGCATGTGGCTTTGCCACATGCAAAACCACATGCTGCATTTTGATGGCCAAAAGACGCACAACACAGCACCGTACATGCTCATGCGCAACATTGCCTGACATGCCTGCAGCAGCGGCGATTACTTGTAGAAACTAGATACACTTAAATTAGGCCAATGCCACTGACGTGCCAGTGAGAAAGCAAGCTTTGATGTAAATGCATGCAAGTAACACTTCATGAGCCTGCATGAACAACTGCTACGGGCTTTCAGCATGCATGCAAGCTGCCTGACCACATGGATGTCCCGAAAGCCCTGCAGCGCCAGCGTCTTCAACAACTCGCACCCTATACCTCCGGCACCAACCACCAGCACCCGCGCTGAGCGTACGGCCTCGTCCACGTCAGCCATGCCGCCGCCCACACCACCGCTACCGCTGCCGCCGTTAGGGTTTCATTCAAACGCATGTTGCAAAACATTTTCGCGCCAAACGCAAGCAGCCGATATCCGATCCGGTACTGATATCAAACAATGACTGATGTATCAGTGCGCTCTGTTAGCCAGCACGTTTCGGTTATTTTTGGCGTCTATTCTGTGCGCGTGATATCCATTCTACCAGGCCATTGTACCAGGCCGGAAGGCGGGTTAGGCCGGGCTGGGCCAGGCCGGGTTTAGGCGGGGGCGGCGAGGGCGTCCGGAGTCGTAGTTGGAAAGATGGCGACGAGTCCGCAGGCCGCGGGGGGCAAGCCCATGACCACGGTGAAGGAGGCGCTCAAGGCGTGGGAGGAGAAGAATGGGCAGAAGTGCACTGACGCTGAGAAGATTCAGCTTTGCGGACAGGTGGGTCAGAAAGTACTAGCGAAATTAAGATGAAGATGTACAGTAGCAGCGTCAACATCAGCAAACCACGAAAGACCTCGCTGTTTTACGTAAGGCAGAGTCAGCGAGTTTGGTTGGGTAAGCTGTTGGGTGAGCGAGCGACTTCATAATTGAGTAAGGTCATCGCTCAACTTTGAGCGAGTGATGGAGATCGTCATGTAATTTCATGTCTATATTAGGAATCAACAAAGAATTGCAGATTCTTTACATGCGTGCGTATCACACTTCTGTATTCCAATTATGAGGACTTGCTGAGTGTGAGAGAGTGGGTAAGTGCATCAGTTAATTCTGTGATTGAGTGTGCAACTGATCTGGTTCACTCAGTGCCTTTTTCATTGAGTCATAAAGTGACAAACTGAGTGCATGATACGCTGCATGAGTCAATCCGGGTGGGAGGAACTAAGTTAACAACGACGTAGTGAGAGTGACAAACTGAGGGATCACAGTAAGTACACGAGCAAGCCATGCAGTCACTGTGAGTGCATGCGTAAAGTTGCATGCATACCACGACAACTGCTATTCAGGTATCCCCGTGAATGGGTAGGTGAGCAGAGTGTGCAAGATGTCACTCGAAAATGGCTACTGGAAGTTTTTGTAACAAGATAGCAAGTGCATAGCCCATGTACTCGCCTTCTTGTGTATGAGATCCTGTTCATATGTTCACTATCCCACAGAGTCATCAATTTGTAACAGACAAATTGGGTGACTGTGTGGTATAGTGCACATATTACCGGTCGAAAAAATAGCGAGAACTGCCATGGCTTGGTCCATATCTGTAACCTATGAAGCTTGCTGCTACTCTCCCACAGTTCCCTCCCATTGAGAAGATGGACGGAGCGACCCTCAGCACCTGCAAGAACTGCCAGCACCTCTCGCTGTCCACCAACGCCATCGAGAAGATCGCCGCACTCTCCAACATGCCTAAGGTGCAGTCTCGTGCCACTGAGTGCGCGCATGCTTTAGCGCGTGCGAATGTGTCAACATGTGTGCAGGTGCATATGTACGCGTGTGAGTGTGGGTATGTGTGAGCGTGTGCATGTCCGCGCGCATATGTGCAAGCATGCGCATGCGCGCGTCTCTGTGCCTGTGCCTGTACCTGTGCGCATGCGCGCGTGTGTGGATGCGTAGATGCTTGTGCATGTAGATGTGCATATGGTCGTGTATGTGCATGTCCGCGCGATACAACTCACCTGCGTGCGTGTGTGATTGCAACAAGAGCAGCTGCGGGTGCTATCGCTGGGGCGCAATCTGCTAAAGCGGCTGGAAAACCTGGACGGTCTAGCAGACAGCTTGGAGGAGCTGTGGGCTAGCTATAACAACATTGAAAAGCTTGCGGGTGTTGAGAAGCTTACCAAACTGCGCGTGCTGTACTTGAGTAACAATAAGGTGACTATCTACGCAGTTATTCAGACACTGATGTTCAGGAACAAGCACAAGCACGTACACGCACGGACATGCACGCACGCACGCACGCACGCGCGGATGTGCAGAGACGCACAGATACGCACGCAGGCACAGAAGCCCACGCACACACACCCATGCATGCACGCGCACATACACGCACAAACACACACGCACATGTGCGCATGCAACATCTGCTTACATCCTCGCAACCAGATCGATTCTTGGGCGGAGGTGGAGAGGTTGAAGGGTCTGAGCAACTTGGAGGACTTGCTTTTTGTAAACAACCCGCTGTACTTGAAAACCGGTTCGGACCAGCTGAACCCCGGCAGCGCGTGGCGAGTAGAGGTGCGTGAAGGCGAGGAGTGCCTGTTGTGTTGTTGTTGTGAGATGATCAGAGTTGACTCACACATAAGCACGCACACTGCCATGTCTGATGCATGACACTTGCAAAATAACTATCCTGCGACACTCAATCAGCACTGTTGCATGCAACAATGTGGGTTGCGCTATCGCTTGTGGTAGCAATGACTTGGATGGCTGCTGTAACCAAGTTGGTACACATGGCATATGACATGACACACAATGTCTGTACAGCTAATCATCCAAGCACAGGTGCTGAAAAGGTTACCTCAGCTCAAGAAGCTGGACGGCGTTCCAATCGATGGTGACGAAAGGGAGGCTGCAAAGGCTGGTGCTCCAGAAGCTCCGGGTTGAACCAACCTCAATGCCACGCTCTTGTGTTGATGGCAGCAACTTGCTGCTCTACCAACACTGCACGCATTGTATATACAGATACACTAGGTATTGGGATTGATGTTGCACAAACATGCACACCTGCATCTACGACAAAGAGTTTCTGCAGACACACTCTCACGCAAACAGGATCAAGCAACACAACTGTCTGCATACATACACACCATACATACATACTCCAACACTACACTCAGTAAAATACACGAACACACATTCCGCAGCGCAGTGCACAACATGCAGGAATATAACCTTCATGCCTCACGCCAAAATGTGCTTATGCCTCTTCGCAGCTACGGTGATGTGTCAATATGATACCACGATGTTATATGTCGAGTAACGATGTGACCACGCGGAAACCATGGTTAGGGGGCAGCTCTTTGTTGCCGGGTCGGCTGAGAACAGCGACAGAGAAGCCGGCAGCTGTGGCTGCTTGGGCTTCAGCAGCAACATCCGTAGCAAAAAGGATCTGACTTCTGTTGTCAAAGCCGAGGGTCTCAGCGATCTCCACGTAAGATGTGGAAGCCACTTTCGTGCCCACTGTCGTGTCAAAGTAGCCGCTCAAGAAGCCGGTCAGATCGCCGCAACTTGTGTGACCAAAGATCAATCGCTGGGCTTCTCGGCTTCCACTGCTGTAAATGTAAACCTGCGACAGGATAAGTGACACGCATTAGCACACGTATGCATCCTCTCAGTTTCTTAGTCCTTACCACGAGTGGTGGAATCAGTGGTTGATCACAAGTATACACTACATAGCGTACCTTGATGCCATGCTGTGTCCATCTTTTCATTGCTTGTGGCACATCACTGTACACATAACCGCTCAACGCCTTGCATTCGTACCCTCTCCGCCATATGTGCCCCTGGTGTTAACAGAATGAAAAGTGAGCGTCAGTTGTTCAATAGTTGATTGTTAACATACCTGCATTTTGGAATGAACACAAAAATAGCAGCATGCAACAATTGACGCACTGCAGAACAAATGTGTGCTATTGATTGCTAGCACATGTGCACCGATACCGCACAAGCACAACACCTTGCTATTGAAGCCCTTGAAACACCAGTATTGACGTACAAGCTGTAAGACTGATGGTGTACCTGCAGCTGTTTAAGGCCAGTCACTTTGCGGTCTGCAGCGATCATGGCTTTCACAGCATGGGCACACACGTTGATGGCGACTTCACGGGGTTCCAACGGTATGACAGCAGCGTCTGGCCTACCGGCAGCAATATCTTCAGCGCACTGAGCGCGCAGCAACGCCACATCATCTTGCGTCGCAGGTGAGTCCCATGTGGCCCTCAAATGTTCCTCAACGTAGTCGCGGGCGTAGGGGAAGAGTGTCTCATGCACAAATGATATTGGTGTTGTCGTCCCTTCAATGTCCAACACAACAGCTCTCACTCCAGAGACGGAAATGGGCTCTGCAGGAGCACAAGTTAGCCGTGCATATACCCATCAGTGCACGTGACAACATCTTGCCATCAACGGCTTGGGGCTAAACGTGTATGTGTGTATGTGTGGGGTGAGTGGGGTGCGTGCGTGCGTGCGCGCGTGCGTGTCTCTGCTATCCAACTGACCAGTTACCTGTAACATGAGGCCGTTTTGCGGGGTGGCCATTACTTAGTTCTTGATGTGCACTGTTAGCGTGATCTGGCCCGACAAGGCTGCGTCCCATGCGATGCAACTCCACAGCCGCTTGGAAAAGGTAGTGATAGCACTCTGCTTGCGTCTTTGCACTTATCCTGTACATTACAGAAGTACTACAGAATTCATCACGATAAAAGGCTCGGCCTGTATAGTGTATATGTATGGTGTTTATTACAAAACTCTGTTGTTTGGTTGCCATGCTTGTTGCGAGTACTTAGCCTTGTGAACTGCGCCAGTTGTGTGTTTGAAAAGTGTAAAGGCATGTACATGTGTGTGTGCAAGAAACGTAACTTTTGTGTGGTATTGATGCGTACCACGAGTCTCCCCAAACATACACGCCATGGTTGCGCACGAGCACCGCCGTGGTCTTGGGGTAATCCTGGACGGCTTTCGTGAGCGAGTCGGTGAGCTCGCATTCGCGGGGGGTATTCTCAATGATGGGCACGACAAGCGTGTCCCCATAAGCATGATGAGCAATGCCCTTGATCATCTCCATGTGTGAGATGCGAAACTCAGTCGCCCCAGGCTCGAGCAGCGTCGCCAGTGCTGACCAGATTGAGTGGGAGTGAATCACTGCACCAGCATTGCGCATGTTGTATGCTGCCATGAACAGCGGTGCGCACTCTGAAACCTGTCAAGTGTGTTAGGGACAACTGCCGGTTGCAGTGTTTGTTGAACAGTACTACTTGTGGGTAGAGCACGCTCACCTTTGGTGGCTTGTGCGGCCATGGCCTTGTCACAGGCTGTGCTATGATCGTTCCATCTCTGTAAGCAAAAAACAAACTTTACACAACTGCTGTGGAGTAGTAGCGTGTGCACACACTGAACTCATGCACTTACGAGTGCGTCGTCGCATGGACACAGCTCATGCATCTCTAACCGAGCACACATGCATGCAGCATGATACCCTAATACACTTGTGTGATTATCTTCTTTACAGTTAACAACAGCAGTCATGTAAGCGCAATGCAGCACACGCGAAGCCGGCAACTGCATGTTACTCCTACTTGGGCCTAATAGCATCCCAAACCTCCAATGCGTCATTAAGTGCACCTTCAACATGCTTGCTTACCCCTTAAGCACGTAGATATCCTCCGCCTTCATCCGCTCCTTCTGGACGCCGCTGGGCGCCATGGCGTACAGATCCTCATTCACCTTGATGGATATGGACCCGCCGGTGCCCGACACCCATCCCTGGTCATAGAATAAGCGGCAAAGCTCCGCAACAAGTTCCCTGGAGGACTCCGCCCCTGCAGCGTCCATGATGACGCCGCCACCGTCACCACTGCCGCCGATGACAAGCAACCTGCCAGGCCAGTGCACACAGCTGGATCACTGTGCTCATATTGCTCGAATGCACGAACTCACTGGATCACTTGCGGTTCAATTTGAGATCAGTGCATGCCAGAATGCTGCTTGTCGACGTTGGCGCTGGCGTTGGCGGTGTTGGTGGTGTCATGGCGGTGTGGACAGTGAGCGCATGCGCTTCACTTGCCCCTCCAGTGTCGCTGATTGCCTCCAAGCCCAGGGCTGCCAAGCTTCAGCAGCGCAGTGCCGAGGGGAGGAGGCGAGTGACCAGCTGCCAGGCTGCTGACGTGGCCAGCGTTGCGGCAACCAAGCAGGTTAGTGTGGTCAGTTGCGTTATGGGTTGAAGCTTACGAGCTTGAGCTTAGTCTGAAGTTGCTGTGCTGCGTGGCTGTGTCGCAGGAATTGCTGTCCGCCTCCAGGAATACGCAGAACGGCACTGCATGCACAAGTGACCAGGCTGAGCGGATTGCAGGCAAAGATTTGTTAGATGGTTCATGTTCTGCATGCATGGCTCGTTTTATTGATGCCCACAGCTCATGAACGCGCTGCATGTTGCCTTGTTGCCTTGCAAGCGGACCGCACTAATGAACACGTGCTTTGCTATTTGTCGTTAAATAGTTCGGCGTACAGCATGTTCATTTCTGTTTGCTGCTTCTTGTTGACATATGGTGCCGACGCTCAGCTGACTTTGGCTCTTGCACGAGCTAGCGTTTTCCCTGGCATGCAGCCATGCATGCGATACTGTGGCCGATGCTGTGTCTGTGTCAGGCCTGATCAAGCAGTTGGAGGCATCCAACCCAAGCAAGAAACCGGCATATGCTGATCTTTATGACTCATTCTGGTGAGCACCCTTGTACACCAACGTGAACTGCATGCAACTGAACCAAAAGCATGAATGATTCAGGCATGCTGTTTGGACATGCATCAAGTTTATACATGCACTGACTCGAGTGTCAACACAAACCCACACAGGGAGCTGGTGTACTCATCTTCAACAGCGGCTTCAGCCGGCAAGTTGGGCCCGTTTGTAGGATATGTCACGCAGGAGTTTTTGCCAAGAAAGGTTTGCAGCCTAAGACAGTTGTCAGATCCCCAGCAGGCACATATGTTAGTTTTTTGCTTGTATGCTCAGGCTTGATTTGTTGGCTTCCGTTTGGCTCTCAGGGAGTGGAGGGCCAGCTTGAGCAATACATCAATGGTGTGGAATTTGGGCCTGTACTCAAAGCGGCCTTGCTTGCGACATACAAGGTACTAGTTGTGGTGTTGGCTGACATACTCTTCCCCAACGTCGTATGTTAGCTCGACTGGTTGCACTGACTTACCCTTGTCTCGCTTGCAGCCTTTGAGTGACACACGGCTGCAAGTCAAGTTTATCAACACTCGGTGGACACTGCTATCTGTTTTCAGCTTTACGCAGGACTTCAAGCCTTCATCGGGCGGCTGGTGGGAGGTTACATATGTAAGCAAATTCCTTATGCTGTACTATGGCATGATTGTTGTTAACATGGATGGGTTCACAACCGAACGACTTGTAACTTGTTTCGTTTCAGGTTGACAATGATTTGCGCATCCTGTATGCCAACACTGGCAACGTATTTGTGTTGCGTCGCGTGCGTTGACCCTAGCTCCGCAGTTGCTGCTTCACGTGTACATCCTTGTGTACTATTACGTTAGCCAACATAAGTTGTCGCTGGTAGTTTGTCATTTGAGGTGTAGCAGATTTCTGTGACCGCTCGTGTGAATAGTGTTGTAATATTGCTCATTGAACGTGCAGCTCCTTTGGCATACTCTGGATATGTGCACCTGCTGGTAGTCCACACACGGGTGTGATTTTGCCAAGATGAAGTGAGTTGGTATGGTGGTAGCAGGTCCCAAGTGAGATGGCATGGTCAGTAGTATTCCACCCGCGCCACTGCGAGTTGCATTGACCAACACGTGCACAGATGCGAGGGTCTGTGTTCACTGGCTCTGCACTGCTTTCTCACTGATTCAAACGCGCTCAGTGAACTCGCGATACAGGATCACTACTTGAGAATCTCAAGTGACGCTTTTCTAACACTCAAAAACATGCAGCTGATTGTTGCTGGCGCAGAAACCATGCGCAGGCTCGCACGCATACTCACTGCAACAAATCAGCTTAAATACTTGTGGCTCAAGCAAAACTTGCTAAGCATTAGTGTTGAATTGGTTTGTCTGTGTAATTGAGACACCTGGCTCACCTGGTTTGCATACGGTGCAGGCACACGAGAGATGCACTGGGCTGACCAACACCAGCGTGCACGCTACCAAGCCACCATCTTCAGCACCAGCACCAGCAGCACCTCCCTACATGGTGCAGGCTCACGAGGAATGCACTGTGCCGTCCAACATCAGCGTCAGTGGTAGCGAGCGACCATCATCAGCACCAGCAGCAGGCATGCCTGGAAGCAAGCCTGACTCGCTGCTCATTGAGGCAGACTATGAGCGACGTGCTGTCCAACAACAATGCCAACGCCAATGCGCCACCATCATCAGCATCAGCACCAGCAGCAGCAGCACCACCACCACCATCACCACCAGCCATACCTGACTTGCCGCTCGGTGAGGCCACCATGGAAGCAGGTTTTGAGACTGTGGAGGGATGCACATTGACGAATCCAATGTCAACCGCAAAAGGCGAAAGAGGAGAAAGGAGGCTGAGGAGGAGAGAAGCGGGAGGCGGGAGGGAGAGAAGGAGCAGGTGGAGGAGGAGGAGGAGGAGGAAGACAAGGCTGAGGGGATTGAGCCTCCAACAAAGGTGTGCCGCGTGCAGGAGAATAAGCAAGGAGTATACGTAACATCAAGCTGGCCCGTCGCAGAACTTGAACATCACTTGGAGGAGAAGGTGGACGAGAATGAGCAGCCTCTGCTAAAGGTGTGTCGCATGCATGAGGATAAGCCAGAAGTCCATGCAACAGCGAGTCGGCCCGTTGCATCACTTAGACACCGATTGGACGTCATCACTCCCAAGCGGTTGAGCTGGCTAGAGTTTGAAGACGTGGCCATTGTCCACAAGTATCCGCAGTATGAGGACGCGGCACAGGGTTCAAAGTGCTGACTGCCCAGCCGCACCCAATTCTTGGGCAATTTTACCGTTTGCGAAGTCCTACTGGAGACCACATTCTCTCCACACCCAACAGCTTGGCTGGTCAGCTACAGCGTTCAGAAAAAGGTGTGGAGAGACTACATGGATTTCACCGTTACAGACATGCACGCGATCACATTCCCTGCCAATGCGGAGGTGAACCATCATGCGCGCATGTGGATGTGTGGGCTTGCGGCTCCTTCAACGCTTTGTCACGCGGTTGCGCAAAACCGGCATGGCCAAAGAATCCTCGCCAATGCAGATCTTTCCGCAAAAAAAGTGAAAGACTTCAAGCTTGCGGCAAATCCTGCCATGCAGGTCTTGAGCGCCTTCCGGTATAAGCTTGCGGGCTACACAATCAGCCAGGACACAAGGCGTTTCATATAATTGCATGTTAGCAACTTCAGCACGGGGAGCAATCTTCTGCAACACGACTTGAAGGACGTGGCGCCGGACATTCGCTGCAGCGCCTTTATGGATGAAAGCAGGGCCTTATTGAGAGTCTATCAAAACTCCTCTTTCGTCGTGCTGGATGCTAACAACAAGTGGGCTGAAGTGTTCAGCCAGCGTTGCTCGGGCCGTGCGTGCTGCTCAGCTCTTGTGTGTATGCGAGTCTCTCCGATGCTTGTGAAGCGTGCAGACTGCACAGCATGGACAACACACTCAGAATGCCACACCACATGGGGTTCTGGCAGGTGAGGGGCTGTTACTTGTCGCACCCTTGACGGAATGACTTTTCTCGCCAACTTGGCAACGGGCGAAGTCAAGGAGATTGTCTTTTACCGATCGGCTATGCATATTGGTGAGCCCGGGTGGTGGGAATGTCGGCGCAACTTGTGGATCTGGCAGTCAGCCCTGAAGGAGATGTGTGCTTTGCAAGTAGAGGACAAATTTTCTTCTTACGCTTCTGGTGAAGCTGGCTTGTTGGCCATCTTGCTCAGCGCTTGCGCATAACTGATACTCATAGGTCTGATTGCGTTAGACGATTGACTCCTGTTGGCAGCGATCATATATGCTACCTATCTAGCCTTCTAGTGTATATAGAAAAAGTGCTTTCCTGCCTGGCTGGAGTGTGAACCTGCGTTAGTGCATGCTCCACAGTGTGCATGAGTGGCAATTAGCCAAATGCTTTCTCTCATATACAGGGAACCATGATGGTGCTCAGGAGAGAGGACTTGACCAACAGCATGCCTGGGTTCCCATGCGGCAATTTGTTGGTCGTTGCTGTGTGCAGCATGCCACTCTATAACACCAATGCCGGGATGTTGTAGTCAAGTATGTTCAACTGTTGCGCTTGTTCACACTCTGCATACACCTCCTTGTTAACCCAAGTGCCTTTACTAACTTGTACTATCGGTGTACAAAAGGGGTATGCTACTATGTGTTGGCGTCCATACGTGTCCACAACCTAGCCATATAGGTGGTGTTCCTACAGCGCACTCATAACTTGCACACGAGAAAGACAAGCACAAGAGAGACACAACAGACGCAAAGCCGAACTACCCAACACGCTCCGGGAGGACGGGAGGAGGAGAAACAGGACCAGCAGAACAATAGACAGCATTGTAAGGCGCAAGGATGCACCAGGAGGATGCCCAAGGGCTCAAGAAGAAGGTGCAGGGGAAGGATGAGAAAGGTGCCCAAGCGATGGTGCAAGGAAAGGACCAGGAGGATGCCAAGTTGCCAGAAGAGGTGGAGGCGTAGGTGAAGGTGGAGGTGGAGGTGGAGGTGGAGGTGGAGGCACAGGTGGAACAACCAGCAAAGGAAGGCCTACTCCAAGGAGCTGGAGGTGGATGTGATGAGGGCCTAGTAGGAGGGGAAGGAGCGTAGTTGTAGTTGATCACGGCGTAGTTGCCACCAACATTAATGGAATCTAACACGCACGCACACGTCAGTCAACACAACAGGTCCGACACATGCTCAATATTGCAGTGCTGACAATGAGGCCAAGTGAAAGGTGGCAGCTGAGTGCTTGTGTTAGCTGCAGTCCGCTACATTGCTAAACTGCCTGGCACATCAAAGTATTACTGCACAAATTTAAGTAAAGTACAATGTTCATACTGTTTACTATGGCAACACATTCACAGAATCTGCCCCCCGCTGCAGTGCTTACCATGAGGCCAAGTGAAAGGTGGCAGCTGAGCTGTGTATGTGTGAGCCGACGTACTCTTGGGCAAAGCTTGAAGATGCTGGTTTCATTCAAATCGCTCAGGTGGTACCGTACCTGAAGTCGCTGCTTGAAGAGTACGGCTGCTGGAGGAGATGGTGGCTCATTGGCGTTGACGTCGGTGTTAAACGGGGCACAGCATCTCTCGTGGACCTGGATAGAGTGCTGACACAGATAGCATGCGTAACTCAACCGAAGCCATGCATAGACCTACGCATAACAGTATTTAGCTGAGAGTTGTCTACGACACACAAGCCCAAAACACCAGCTCGCGCGCAGATTGTGTATGCGTGGCCGCTATTGTAAGCATTCCATGCCAATGCAGTAGCGCGTGCATGTGAGGTCAGACCAGATGGTGCCGGTATAGCATAGCAACTGCTGCTGAGTTGACAAGTTGACGCAGAATTGGCAGCGCATGAGCAACAAGTGCAAGTGGTGGGATACCCAGCAACAGAGCCGCACGACAACGAGAAGATCTCATTACTAGTTCAGCAACATCGTCACACATAGCTACGTACTGTCATCCATGCCTATCACAGTGTACAGCGCACTCACACGCACGCAAGCAGCGTGCAAGCACGCCTGCACAGCTGCAGCCGCCAGCACAGCGTCCGCGTTCCGTTGTTGGCGCTGCCGTCGGGACCGGACCCCAGCTTGGCGCGGCCGCCACGACCGCCCGCCATTCCAGGATGGTGATGCCCTGAGCACGCTGCAGCGCGCAAGCCACGCGCTGCCGGTACAGCGCCAAGTAGCCCGACAGCCTGCCCAAGGGCAAGTCACGTGCAGCCAGCGCCCTCCTAGCGCACGTGTCGATGACGTCGTGGAAACTCTCGCCTAGGGTGCCGTGCGTCTCGGAGGCGAGGGGATGGAACGTGTCGGCGGCGGGGTGACCGTGGTATTTCCGCCGCTTCGCCAGCTCACAACAGTCAGTAGTACTGAATGGGTTAGTACCTGAGTGTTTGGAAAGCAGGCGCAGCAAACCAGCTCAGCATATCAGAGGCAGCACAAGTCTACTTGCCATACGAGTTTCAGACCAGTGCGTACTCAGCACTGCTAACATACACAGCAAACTTGAAGAACGCAGTGACATACAACCACTGAAAGCCTGAACAACCAGGAAGAAAACAAATACGCAGGCAGACAGGCAAGCAATGCATCAACAAGCAAGCAAATGAGTATGCCACAGCGATACCCCCATGAGTGCAAAGCATATTGGCACGTTATTCAGACACTAGTTCTATACAAGCAAATCGAGCACACCGCGTGTCTCGACACGCGTCGCACACAATCACACTAAGCTACCTAAGAACAAATGCGGCTGCACGGAGGCGATAGCCGCTTATTGACACAGTTGCTCTTTTGCCATGATGGCGCAGGCTTATTTAAGTTGCATACTGAGTTTGGGTGCCGCTATACAGCAGGCTTATTTGTTGGAGTCAGCAAGGTTGGCTGATCAATTGCGCTCCTTGCGCAGGGAACAAACCTTCTTTGCCGCAATGCAGCAGACTTATTGAAGTAGTGTTATCTTGTGGGCTAGCAATGGCCAGCTGGCAGGCTTCCCTCCGGTATAATGGAGGGGCAGTCCGCCTTATTGTTGGATGGAACGCCTTGTTATTGGATGGCAGCAGACCTGCTTGACTTGCAGGTCCGTCCGCATAGCGAGCTGCACAGGACTTGGCTGTGCACTACTAAGGCTAAAGATTTCGTGGTGATGTCTCCACGCTGGTGTGTTCGTGTTTTGTTACTCAGGCGGGAGATGGACTTGGCGCTTGGGCAGCTTGCGAGCAAGGCAGTGGGGGCGGGCGCCTTGTTCTTGGTCGGGGCACTTCTTTCAACAGCCTTGACTGACTTGGGCACCAGTAGCAATTGGGCAGCAGGTCAGAATAAGGCGCGCAAGCATCCTGCAATTGAAGGAGGTTCAGGGGTGGTCCAGTCCCACACCAGTTCAAGTCACAGACTGTGCAAACAAGCGCAATGTCAGCTGGTGCACGTACCGCAAAGTTGTCCGCAATGTACTGCGGCATTGCGTCACAGGTATCAATGGCGTTGGTGAACACGCGCACGGTGGAGGGGTCAAAATTGAACTGCCACTGTGGACAGAAAGCCGAAGGCTGCTTCACAACCAAGCCCAGCACGTGTGCAGTGGCCCCACTCTGCAACGCCGCACGAGCTTTGGCAATCTGCGCCGGATCTGTCATCCTGAAAGGCAAGCCACTGTGTGTGAGCGGTTGCCACATACAAGCACATGTATACCACTTGCAGCACAGCAAACGTACTTGATGATGAACTTTGGTTCGACTGCTGCCGGGAAGCCAATGTGGAAGAAAGTCACATTTGGGGAAGGAGGAGGAGGAGGTGGCCTTGGAGGTGGCGGTGAATGCAGCGGCTGAGGAGGAGGAGGAGGCGAGGGAGGAGGACAGGGATCTGGCGTGAACGCCACTCGCCCGCGCAGAGGTGGCGAATGGCTCAGAGCCGGCATTAGCAAAGACAGGAACAGCACCGTCCTGTAGAGATTCTCCATGCTGAGTTGAGAACCTGTGACAAGAATACGTTAATGTGCATTCGGTCAACATAGCAACTGTTGCCAGGTATGCACGCAGACTGCTGGAGACGTCAAGCCTAATGTTGCAAAACTAATTTTGCAACGCAGCACACAGATCATCTTGCATTGCAACCGCTTGAAAGTGATCTGTAAAACGGCAAACACGCTTAACCAATCCACTGCTGCTTGGTTTGGACACTGTGCGGACATGAGCATAATGCTCCATCATTAGCTTACTGTGAAGTATAGATTAGCCAGAGCTGCGTAGCAGCAGATAATTATATGTAGAAAGTGCAAATCAAGCTTACCCCGCAATGACTTGCCAGCACGCAACGGATCAACCCTGATCACTGCAGCTGGTAACGAAGCCAGGAGACACAACAACCTTACTACAGCGAAGCACGACTTCCACCTAGGGGTTTAACAGCGGCGGACAACTATTTGACTCAACGAGCAATGTACAGCAAGAGCTACACCTTTGCGCTTGCTGTCAGGCAAGCTCGACACAGTAGCTTCTAGAATGCACCAACTCCGGTGTGTCCACTTATGAATACCAGTCTGGCCATCAGCGTTTCAGAGAAAGACCAGCACAAAGCTCACCTCTACCAAGCTGCTGCCGCAGTAGACGCCAGCAACCTCCAGCCTGTGCTGGGCTAACGGGCTAATGGGCGGGCGGGAAAGCCTGCTTTGAGCAAACTTGGCTGGCTTGCTGGACTTCCCGCCCAAGCGAAAAGATTTCCTGACAGCTTGACAACCAGCCACCTAGCCAACGGCCTCCCTGTCGCTGCCGCCGCCGCCACTGCCGCCCGCCGCCGCCAACTGTGCCGCTCTAAAACCAGAGCGTTATATTTTGCCTCAAAGCGTCAGACTCACCCTTTCACCTGTTTTGGGCAGTCAACTTGACCGCGTTCACCAAGCTGCGGTGACGATGGCGTATTTTCCGTTCGTATGGTGCTGTTTACCGCCTTTTTGACCGCTCCTCCGTCGGTTTTTCGCGGTTGGACTGAACCGACTTCAGTTACTTCGCCTAATCCACTACCCGTTTGTGTAGTCTGTCCGCTTGCGGCGGAGGGATCAGACCGGTTGAATCAATTTGAACATGCCGCCGCGCTATCGGACACGGTTGCTCGTCTTTGTCACGTGCTGTGGCAGTGTTGCAGCGTGAGTCAGGCCACCCTGACGTGCCTGACGAAATCGCGACGTGATTGCCACGGCACCTTTATTCAACAGATGGCAATGATTGCTGCTAGGCAGGCAAGGAGGTGGTTGACTGTCATCAGTGATGGCTCGTCACCTCAGGCCATGACAACCGCATGAATTTATGTTACCAAAGGTTGCTCGGACCCACAAGTCAAGTGATGCGAGTCATCTTGATGTTCTTGCAAGTTGCAATCCTGAAGCGAAGTTACGTACTGCACCTGCGGGTCATGACTCATGAGCTCCATTGCTTCACTGACAGTGACTGACTGTACAAAGCGACCTAACCATGAGCAATGCATGAATGATAGATCGGAGGTCATGGGTCGTAGGTATTATATCACACATTCTGCGTAATACTCGACGATGATGCGATAGTGTCACGCCCATTCGTAATCTACGTCTGCTGTGTCGCTGCTGTTCCAGCACTTGAAACTACAGCCTAGGGTAGGCAAGGTACGTACGTTCCCCAAAGGAGCGCTCGTAAACTGTCACACCCAAATACGCTATACCGTAACTATACACGCGTCTGTGCACCGCGTCACACAGCGGTATACTGGTTGTGATACAAGTTACGCAGGTTACGCAACGTAACTATGAAAGCTGCGGCCAGTTACGCACCGTAACGCATGTGTACGATCTTTTAGCCGTCGCAGGTGCCATCCCGACCGCATCATCGCGCCAACGGTACGGCAATAGGCGGGAGCGTGCCTGTGCATTGGCGGCCGTTGCGCGTTTGTAACCGGTCAGCGTCAGCCGTTTCATGTAACGTACGTGGCCTTTTCTGATTATATCATCTATGATGCTAAATCACATGTTATAATACATGATGTAGTACGGCTGCGCCAGGCACGATCTCTCCCCAACTGATCCAGCCAGTGAGAAGGACACAGTTGTTCAGTAATCTTTTTCCGTTACATGATCCAGGAGCACCTTGAGGCGCACAAGCCGCACAGGACGCACAAGCCAAGCCAGGCCAGGCCAGGCCAAGGCAGTGGGTCTGGCGGCAATGGAGGCGCTGCTCGGGCGGTTGGCGGAGGTGGAGGCGGCAGAGGAGGCGGCGGCGAGGGGCAGGGCGGCGGTAGCGGAGGCGGAGCAGCGGCACCAGGCCAACCGGGAAGCCCTCTGGGCGCTGCGGGGGCGGCCAAGCAAGGGCGAGCGGGTGTGGATGAGCTGGCGCGATGGGGTCACAGTGAGAGTGTCTGTGGCAGAAGCCGTCAAGACCACTGAAACGGGCAAGCATATTTAACAGTGTGTCTCACACTTGCCTGATCGCCTGAATGCTGCGCATGTCGTGACAATGCTTACGTTTGTAAATGCATGCAAGGTTTGTCAACATTTGGCATAAATGATTGCGTTGACAGCGTCGTGTACATGGTGCATGCAAACTTGCAATTGATTCCTGCGATCAAACCAACGCATGCCTTGAAATGCACAATGCATGCCTTTACTGTGCATCATCATCACCACCACCATCACCACCACGTAGAACAAGCTCGCATAGACGAGGAGCTGCCTCGCCTTCGGCAGCTGGTGAAAGAGCGGGAGGCCGCCGCCGCCAAGTACAGCAGCGTTGCGGGCGAGTCAAGCCTCGTGAGCACGCTGATGGCCAGCGAGGGATAAGCTACTGTTGCTTGGTTTGGGATGGGTTGTTAATACTGCTGTAGATTGTGTATGTCTACGTATATTTACGTGTACGTGTGGGCGGGTGTATGAAAAGGACAGTGCAAGGCTGTTGCGTGCACTGTTGTGCTAGGCTAGTTTTTTTTGAGCAGTGTACAGTAAATGTGATATGTGACTGCCCATGCAAGTGTCCGTGCATACAAGCATGGTGTCATACATGCACACAACATGGCAAGCTCGCTACTTACCTACCAACTCATCATCAACACGACATGTTCACCACCGTGTGCTGATAGGCACTGCATAAAGCTGATGAAATATGCCACACGTCAACACAACACCATACAATGAAACACAACACAACAGTTTGAATTAAATCTGAGGTTGCACCAGTGGAGCAACCAGACTTGCCTGTCGCAAAACAGCTCAGCACTAGGCCAGCATGACAACTGGGCCAGCATGAGCTACTATGGTAAGTTCCTTGGTGTGCGGGGCGGTGGATGAGCGTGCAGTGCACGTTGCATCGTAACCATGAACTGTGGGATTACAAAATGCGATGCAGTGTTAGTGTACCGCATGCAGAGTTATTTCCACGCAATTGCATCTCTCTCTCTCTCTCTCTCTCTCTCTCTCTCTCTCTCTCTCTCTCTCTCTCTCTCTCTCTCTCTCTCTCTCTCTCTCTCTCTCTCTCTCTCTCTCTCTCTCTCTCTCTCTCTCTCTCTCTCTCTCTCTCTCTCTCTCTCTCTCTCTCTCTCTCTCTCTCTCTCTCTCTCTCTCTCTCTCTCTCTCTCTCTCTCTCTCTCTCTCTCTCTCTCTCTCTCTCTCTCTCTCTCTCTCTCTCTCTCTCTCTCTCTCTCTCTCTCTCTCTCTCTCTCTCTCTCTCTCTCTCTCTCTCTCTCTCTCTCTCTCTCTCTCTCTCTCTCTCTCTCTCTCTCTCTCTCTCTCTCTCTCTCTCTCTCTCTCTCTCTCTCTCTCTCTCTCTCTCTCTCTCTCTCTCTCTCTCTCTCTCTCTCTCTCTCTCTCTCTCTCTCTCTCTCTCTCTCTCTCTCTCTCTCTCTCTCTCTCTCTCTCTCTCTCTCTCTCTCTCTCTCNCAAGCTGCAGTACACTACATTGCACATTGTCAGCTTGCAAATAGATACAAAGCAATTAGTACACTATGAGTATACATTTACAGCAAGAAAGGACATGCAGTACACACGGTCATAGAACTCTTGCACACGAGCAACTTCTGCCGCATTGTGTGTGCAGACAGTAGGAGCACGAGCAGCGCACACTACACTGTAGCAGCATTGAGCACAGCACACACTTTCCCACTCATGCTGGTGTTCAAGCTCACTCATCAGTAAGCTCACCCGTAATCAAGTCCGCAACAAGCAGCAGGCTACTGCGTGCGTGCGTGTCCGTAGCATGGCGGCGGCGGTGGCGGTGGTGTCGCTGGCCGAGCTCGACGCGCTGCCCCTGACGGACTGCGCGGCGCTCCTGGCCCAGGTACCCTGCTGGTCGTGCCGGTAAAGCTGTCCTTCCACTGAGTGCCTGCCGCATTCCTAGACACTGCATGCTCCAGCGCTCACATGGCAGGCGGGGCCAGCTGTCAAGTTGAAGCGCTTGAGTCATTGTCGCATGCAAGCTGTGCTGAGTTGTTCGCTACAAGCTTCTGAGCCAAGCCTGCGCTGGGCGGGGTTCCGCTAGCTCTGAGGAGGCATTGGCTGCTGTCGTTGTAGCAATCGAAGTCGATGTTCTAGGGGGGATGGTTGCTAGGGTTTGCATGTATGGCGTCTGCGTCGGTCTGTTGCTTGCCTCGCACCATTTGAGAAGGTTGGACGGACAGTACGGTGACATCAGGAATACGTCAGCTCGTCTCACCTGAATACGCCCGAAACACAGCCATGCCTTCTCCTGCGACATGTCCAGTTCTATATGTTGCAAGTCCGTGTCTTTTGTGTTCTCTTGGTGCTGGCCTTGCGTATGCCCTGCTTTTATTGCTAGTTCTTGTAAGTCCTCAGCACACACCCCAGGTGTTGTTGTGTAGTTCTTATGCCATTGGATGAGTTTGCAAGAATCTTGTATGAGTCGCACGCGCAGAAGGAATTATGCAGTGATCGTCGCACAATGACGTCTCATGCATAAAAGGAGTGCAGACATGGGCACCTGAACAATCTCTGTCCCACCATCTCGCATGTCTGGTGACATGAGCATTCTACATGCGCATTCGTCCCCTGGTCTCTTAGCTTGTTTCACGTCATGTATTAGCACTACATGCTGACAATGTAACACGACTGATCGTTCTTTCGCACTGCTTGCGCTGCAGGCGTGTACTTCGCCATTGTGGGCACAGCTTGTCGCATGCCGTCGACCATTTGCCACAGTTGATGGATTGCTGAGGGTCGCTCGCTCAAGCTGGTAGTGCGTGTATTTGCCTGTCCGCACAAGCTTTGTGTGCGTGTTAACGATTGTGCAAGTACACTTCTCAAATTGGGCTGGTGACACAGGTGGGAAGTGCCGGTTCAAGCCTGGTTTGAGGCGTTTTCGGGGCATCCTCGGATAGGCGATGCTGCAGCAGCACGCGCTAGATTCAGCACACATGAGTAAGTAGGCCTACCAACCAGCATGACAAATGCACGCACGCACGCGCATTGTGTCGTGCGAACTATTGTCACAATCCCGCACACCCGCATGCACACAGACGTACGCTGCATGCACAGTTGAATCCGATTAGTTCCACGCACGTTCGGTTGTTGTCAGTTGGCGGCAGTGATGTTGCTATGCTTGCCAACTCATGGCTGTGGCAAATACACTGTACCTCTCCACCCATGATGTGGCATGTCACAGGCTGTCAGAAAGCGAGCAGGCTGTGGCTTTGCAAACAGCTGACCCGCGCATTGCAGAGGTAAGTACATGCATTGGTTGTCTTAGCTAGTGCTTGCCCTGTGTGCTGACCGGTTCATCGGCGTCGCACAAGCAGAGGCTCGCCACTTGGAATCACCAGTACGAAGCCAAATTTGGCCATGTGTTCCTTATATGCGCGTCCGGCAAAAGCAGCTCTCAGATCTTAGAGGCACTTCAAGTAAGCTGTATGCAATCGCAATTGCAGCGCGTGCTTGCATGCGTGTGTATGTGTGCGTGCGTGCGCGTGCGCGTGCGAGTGCCAGTGCCAGTGCCAGTGCCAGTGCGTGTATTTTCTTGCACATGTACTGCAAAAGAGACACAAGCGAGTACACGTTGCAACTGTTATTTTGTACAATTGTGCAGGAAAGGTACGTTAACACGCCATACGCCGAGCTGCGCGTAGCAGCAGGACAGCAGATGCAGATCACGGAGCTAAGGCTGCGCCGGTTGATAACCGACTTCTCCTCTGCCGACATTGTTGCCGACCGTCGCGCCGGCAGCATCAGCGCCCACTTGACTCCCGCAACGCCGCCCTCGCGATCGCCCATAACCACGCATTGCCTCGACATCACGCTCGGGCGGCCCGCTGCCAACATGCGCGTGACGCTGCACAGAAAACGAAGCGGAGGCGATCATGTTGATGATGATATCTGGTACAACGTTGGCTCCTCTGTTACTGATGCCGACGGTCGCGCGCACGGGTTGTTGCCTCCCGGCAACACTTTGGAAGCCGGCGTGTACAAGTTGACATTCGACACGGGTGCATACTTGCAGCGGGTCAACAATGGAAGCAGAGGGTTCTTCCCGTTCGTGCCTCTAGTGTTTGAAGTGCTGCCTACGCAAACCAATGAGCACTTTCATGTCCCTCTCCTGCTCGCACCGTTCTCGTTCTCGACTTATAGAGGCAGCTGAAATGGTCACTGGATAGCGCTTGTACATAGCTCATTCTTCAACAGCTATATTGCTTTGTGTATATACGATGTATATACGATGCTTGGAACAAAAAATCCTACAGGCTTGTTGCAATTTTCTCTCTAGGTCGTGTCATTTGCTTTTGCATGAATAAATGCTGGTTGGTAAAACCTGCCACCAACGGGCAATACAGTATCTGGAATAGCCACGTTGCGACTTGGCAGCACTACTGCATGTGCGCAATACCATGGCATACAGGGTAGTAAAGTCCATGGCATAATCGCAGCACCATGTAAAGCAACAGAAACCGCGTTGACAGGACACTTGAACAACACGTGAGTCATCCCTAGTAAGCATCAGTGCAATGCAACGCACGTTGCGGCCTCTCGCGGTCTCTGTTGTGCCAAGCAGGTTCAGAAAAGGCGGGAGGTGAATGCAATGTACTGCCTGTGGCTGGGACGCCATTCCGCCACAATGAGCCGTCGGAGCTCCGGCAACTTCTTGCCAACCTGCATGGTCTATGTCATGGGAAGTTCGACCGAGATTCCAGCCAATTCCTTAGCCGATTTTCGTCTTCTGCACATGGATTGAAGGCAGAACTGCGCCAGAGGCCGTGCAGTTGTTGTGGTTGTTGTGGTTGGCGGCGGCGGCGGCGGCGGCGGCGGGGCTGGTAGTTTGTTGGAGAGTTTCTACAGAGAACAACTGCTGCTTTTGCTGAGGAGGCGCCGTCTCCTCTGCGTCGGGATCAAGTGTGACTGAGCGAGTGAGTGAACGTCTGGGCCTCTTGGGTGGTGCAGTGTTGTTCTCAAGCCAATGCTTTCTTGTCGCAGTTTGTACGAGTGTAAAGGCGATAATGCCATGCAAGAATGACACCACTCGAGTGCTGTAGTGCCCATACAGCACTTGAGCACATGGCACCACCAATCTCTCTATCATCATGGATATGCAAGTGTTGACTCCGTCAGTACTGCCACCATGCCCAACTGCACACATAGCCTTACACGCACACCTAATCATGCCATCGCACAGTCAACGTGGCTGTGTATGTTGGAGAATCACTATCGCGTGAGTAGCAAAATTGTGGTATTGAGCTGCAGGTAAGCATGTGACTCGTGTGTCCTCCTAAGTCACATCACCTACCTAGCAAGCGCTTTGTTGCCGGGCGTTTTTTTACTGCGAATAGTATACGAGTAGTTTGCAGCCACCTGCGGACTACCAATATAGTTCTCGTATCAACGCACACGCACAGAGAGAGAGAGAGAGAGAGAGAGAGAGAGAGAGAGAGAGAGAGAGAGAGAGAGAGAG
>RHPI01002998.1:161524-176949 GCA_009103225.1 Chlorokybus atmophyticus
GGGGGGGGGGGGGGGGGGGGGGGGGGGGGGGGGGGGGGGGGGGGGGGGGGGGGGGGGGGGGGGGGGGGGGGGGGGGCATATGTCGATGGTGTTGGTTGGGTATGACAGACGGTGACGGTGGTTTGATCTTAGTGGTGTGCATGTGCATGCGTGAGTGGAGAGACACTTTGCTACTGGTTGTGTTCACTTCAGCGTCTGTTGTATAGCATGCAGCCAAGCTGCTTGGTTCTTGTGAGCCCTGACCTGCTGCAAGTAATCCTCCAATCAGTCAGTTGCAAAGACCGCGCGCGCGCCAGCTGTGTCAACAAGGCATGGAAGCAGGCTGCTACTGAGGCTGAAGACAGATATTACCTTGCCAACTGGCCAACATTGGCGGGTGCGGTGAAGGCGCATGTGCAACTGTGTCACAAGCAGATACAGACCCACCGTGAAGATGAGTGCATCTGCTTTGCACGGTACCCCGGTGGCGAATTGGCCGAGCCGGTGTCAACACTTGAACCAAGCAACAGTTTTCTAACACCTGTGGATGGGCGTGGTATCAAGCTCAACGTGAACAACCGGCTGCATGTGTATGGCCCGGCAAACAAGGAGACTGTGCAGTCTTTCTGTTTCGATGTTAAAATAGATATGTTCTTCGTAAGGCGTGCGGATGGAGAGTTGGTGCACATGCGCCCGCGCCGCTACTGGTTGGCTCAGCTGGAGAGAGATGGCAACGTTATCGCCAGAGGCATTCTGAACTTGGTTACTGAGAGAACATCGGCATGTCCATGGTCGGCATTGGTTGGATGGTCTTTGGCTTTGAGCCTGTGAAAGTATGCACAGCTGGAGAAGAAAGTGAGGAAGAAAAGCGAGGTTTTGCCCTCAAACATGCAGTCTGGCAACCTCCACCGCAGGTGACAACCCTGCTTGCAATAGAGCAACTGTTCATGTTAACCAAGGATCGCAAGGATAAGCCCAACTTTATCCAATTCTATGGTTGGTCATGAAATGTATCGCGGCAGGAACATTAACTCGTGACAGGTCGGTCTTGACACTGCTGTAAGCCATAATGTATAGTAATGCATGACGCTGCAGTGTGAAATGACCTTGGGTTGGGTTGACCGAGCATGCAAGAGTGCACACATGTGACTGACAGCACAGCCTTTCCTGAATTGGCTGAGCTTGTTCACCTGTGCATGTGGTGCCGTTCTGCATGTATTCCACAGCCGGCAATGGCTGTGGAATACACGGACTGCTGAATTCTGTGACTTGATTTAATCCAATCTTGGTTGCATTCATTGTGCCACGTGCATGCTGCCTTTGCAAGCTAGTGCCATACACATCTGTACATAGGCTTCCCAGTACTATGTACATGCAGTGTACGAAAGTATGTTGCCGGTATGTGCTGTGCTAAGCGCACTGCAAATGCCAAGTAGCTGCCAGGTTGATGGCAAAAAGAACGTATTGTTCTGAACAGCTACTGGTTTTGAAACTTAGACAGACAATGTCCTTGGACACTGCACATGGTACAATGGAGGGGTGACTCTCATGACAGACAAGCAAAGTCAGGTCACCATGTGACGCAAATGCCACTATTGTGCATTCTCTGTCTCTGCTATTTAGGTCTACCTAGGTCTCATTACATCAGAACATGTGCGCGCTCCACAACAAATATGTATACAACACGCTCGCATACTAGGACCGTGAATGGCGCACACCTGCCGTGGTCACGACATGCGGCTTGTAGGGGCTCTGTGCGTGCGGTTGGCCTTGATGTTGAAGCAGTAGCAGTTTTTCCTGTGTATGCAGTGCCAGCAAGCTCCGTCCGGACTCTGCTGATAAGTGCCTTCCCCAAGCTGCTTGAGGAATTTTTGGAACGGAAGCCGCACGACAGCCTCCACGCAAGCCTTGCAGAACCACTTCCTTGTGGGCGGCCGCGTGCTATCAGGGCCCTGAAGTTGACAACAATCAGACATATGGTGCTTTCTTGGACGAGATGCGTGTCATGACACAAACAAGAATACCCACCTTGTTCCATGCTGAACATTGCTCTGTGGCGCATACGATGAAACCTCCCTTTCCAGTAAGGTGCCGATTGAACTCAGTAAGTTGGTCTGGTGATGCAAACATGGGAACGTTGCAGAAGTGACAGTTCTTTGCCAGGCTTGTTTTGAGTCGCTCAAAGGTATCCCTATCGTACTGGAAGGTTGCTCGCGCTTGCACCTGACGAGACAACATTGTTCTTTATCACCATCAAGCGTGGAAACAATGCACTCTGTTGTGCTCTCAAGTTCCTGGATGTTGGCAGCAGCTGTTAAAGCCGCATTGGTTGCACTGGCTCCACACATACAGTCACCACCCGGCCTACCTGCATGGCTATCCTTCTTCGCTCACGGGGGGTCGGGGCTGTCCACCCAGCAGGAATCTCAACATCATGAAACTCAAGTTCGCAACTCTTACTTTCCAATCCTGAGTCATGGGCCGGATCACCTGCCATCTCGGCCCATCGTGGCACATCTGGCACATGGCAGTGTCAGTTGCACGGAACACCCATAACAAGCAGGGGAGGAACAACGCTCCATGGCAGCCCTTCTCACCATTGGACGGGTACGATACTGACACTGGCATGGGGTTGTAAAACTGATGCTGCCCAGCCTGGCAAGCATGACACTGTGAGCTGCTTGCTGGCATCAAGCTTGCTGTAGGACAGTAATATGACGCACCTGGCCGTCTCTAGTTGGTATAGCTGGCAGGGCTCCATGCATATGACCTGCCATGCAACAAGCATTATTGTGTGACATGCATGTCGATCCAGTGAAAGTCTACTACCACACGGCACGCGAGCTGATGCCCTCACCTTCAAGCTTTGGCCTTTTGGCACCGTAGGCATGAAAGTTCCGATGACAACCGCATGCGATACATCGGACCGCCCCCTGACCCTCCGACGACTCTGGATCAAACTTTTGGCAGCCATCCATGGTCACCGCCCCACCTGCAGGTAACAACTTATGAATTGATGACAGCATGCAAGCTGACAGCTCTCACACAAGCACTGCTGCTAAGAAAGCATACCTGGTAGCACGATAGCGCGCTGACAGGCACCAAAGACGTTGGCACCAGGCTTGAGCTTCTTTTTCTTCTCCCGCAGTACTGACGGAGGCTTGGGAGGTGCCTCGGCAAGCGCCATGGCATCTGACTCACCAACCACCTCCTGTATTGTGGACGCAAGCTTGTCATGGTCCTCTTCTGCCATGCCAGAAGCGACTGAACTCCACTGTATGCTTCCTGCCTGGCCGACTCAACAGTCAGGGTCCTCCTTTGCAAACAGCAGACTACACGAGCTCTACAACACCCACACATGTAATGGCTTAAAGATAAAGCATTTGTTCACTGGTTGATTGCCTGCATAGCGATGAGAGCCAGTAAACCATCTCTCAGTGACACACCAAGAAAATGATGTGCTATCCGCGCATGGCAACTATGCAGCAGTGTTTGGCATGATGGTTTGACAAGAAGTGGCTACTGTTCTAGGTTTGCAATTCACTAACAAAACCGCTTGATACACAAGGCAACTACACTGCAACATGCGATCGACAGCAGACCGGATGCACACGTCTGCAGTCATCATCCAACATGCAAAAGCACTACTGTAAGAAGAGTAACCAGGCAAGAGTGGTGCATTCAGGGGAATGGGGCGTACTGACCAACTCGTGGACTGAGACTAATAGACGTCTCGCTTACGTATTGCAACAAGAGTGACACGCGTGTTGCATCACAACACTGGCAAGCGAGGTAGGCTTTCAGAGAACACAAGAGAACAAAGCGCAGAAGTTGAGGCAAAATCAACTGTTGCAGTTGTTTAGCTACAGCTGCTACCAGCACCTGTTGCTCAGGGAGTAGCGGGCATGAGCCCGCCGAGACTAGTCAGCTTGTTGACCAGCGACAAGACGAGCCTCCAACAGGCTAGCCAAACACTACACCACACGCTAAAGACGTTCCATCCAGGTAGCTTACAGCTGCTGTCACTGAAACTAGCTAGCGCCAATGCAGCTGAAGTTTACACCAACGGCAGCTTGATTGCCAGCTTCACAGCAACCTTTTCCATAGCAAATTCTAGACACTGGAGAGCAAGGAACAAAGGCTCGCCTCAATAATCACCAGGCGCTCTTCAATAAGCTACGCAAGCATGTAATAACTGGTATTTTTCTGCGTATTTCTCTCCACCTCCTCCTGCTTGTCCACACCGCCGCCCGACCCAGGCGGGAGTAAGGCGATATCAACCGTCTATTTTGATAACCTTTTGCCAAGCGTGCTGATTTCAGGCAAACCCTAGATGACAAACCCTGCGTTGTCACAACGTTACACTAACGCAGTGCTTGGTAGTTGTCTTCGACGTGCGTCGCCTACCTTTTCATTACGTGCGTCTCTGATGCACGTTTCAACTTGAAGCCGAAATCGGTTGCGCAGCGCTAACTATGCAAACGGTTGAGATTATCGGCACCGCAAGCCTGCGCAGCTGGCGGCGCGGCGGATATCCGGGCGATTCGCTGTAAGATGGTTAGAAAATGGGGTTCTTCAACCGCGGTTTCTCCGCCAAATGGGCCACAAAGGTTACTGACAGGTTGCAGATCTGATCAAAGTAGCAGTTGATTAACTCTGTCACACGGTTACGGTGAGCGCTAAAGGTGGGTGCTGACTGGGTTGCGGTGGATATGAAATCCACCATCCGACGGATGTTGACGCAGCAACTCGCGTGCGAGAGCTTGGCCGCCGTTGGATTCTGTATTTCACTCGCGCGCCAACACTGCCTGCCTCGCAAGTTTCTCCAGCCTTATCGTTATCGCCGCTCTGCTCAGCTGCCACCAACGATATCAGGCTTGTTGTCGTCCACAGGCCTGGCACATATAATGGGAACGCTCCCCCCATGTCACCGTTAAATCCAATGTTAGCGGTGATGGCTCTATGCATGTATGGAGCCAATGTGGCTGTTTAGTGCTTGACATCTCAAAAAGTGGCTCTGATCGCCAAATTATTTACCCCCCCTCGCCCTCAACAAAGGCTGCTTGCTTGATACAGTAATATCTTAAGTAAAAATGTATGTGATTGTTAACTGTAAAGTAAATTAATCAAATACACGTAAACATAATGAAACACATCCCGCTTGTTGCTCCTGCCTACCGCAAATAATTTAAAGCCATCACAAAGCCAATACACATTACTTGGCAGACACACCGCCACGAGCTTGATGTCGTAGGATGGATGGGCATGTCGTGTATGAAAAAGTCATTAATATAAAACAAAAAAAATCTGCTCGTAAGGTGGAGGTACAATTACCTGTTATACTTCAAAAGTGGTAGCGTACTGAACTTGAAGAACACAAAGCAAGGTGCGAAAAACCTGTGTGCAGTAATAACACGACAAATGGCATATCCATGATGGCTGTAGCGTTTACAGCGATGCGAACCTTGAGCCAAGCGCTACGCATATTATCACGGCGTGACAGGCTGTCGTCGCAAATTTTACACGGTGACTGACTAAGGACTGAGGGACTGACTGGTGCCTAAGCCTGTCTGAGCCTGCCTGTTGCTGCCTGAAATATTACTTTTGGACTGTTGGGTTTGCCGTTGGCTTAAGTGGACTGACGCAGACGGCCGCGGGCCGAAAGTGGTTGTCAGTGGCACTAACCGGCCGAGAGTTGTCAACCAGTTACCCTTTGGTCGATGTGCACAGACGGCCGTTAACCGGTAGTTACGGACAGCTGACAGCCATAGCCGGCAGTTTCTTTGCCGTTACACTGCTGTTAATATGTGACCCTTGCCATTTGACAAAAGTTGGCAATTCATGCCGTAAGCCAACACTAACATGCCATGCAGCTTGTACAAACCTTGGACTGATTGTTTGATCTTGCACCTAAAAGCCCACAATATATACAATGTACAGGCAGTGGTGAGAGTATGTCCACTCACAACTGAGCAGCCGACTTGCGCATGAAACTATCCTATAACATTGAGTCTAGCTGTCGGACTCATGCGCAGCTTGTCAACCCGTGGTGCCTGCCTAAGAACTCCTCCTCAAACCCCCTCCTCCTGTTCCTCCTCCGACGAGTCTTCTGCTTCAACGCCGGAGTCATCTTCATCCGCTGCCTCGCTCGCTGACAGTACAGCGGCTACTTCGTCCTTCAGCTTGAATGTCAGCGCCTCGCCGTGCACGCGCATGCGCTTGATGGTCGCTTTGAGAGTGACCACCTGCATTTGGTAATGCTGTAAGAGTGGCGTGCTGCCAGAGGACTAGCCCATCAGCATACACACGCTTACCTCGTCTTCCGCTTTGTTGCACTCCGCCAGGCAGACAGTCAGCCTGCCGCGCTGCTCTTGGTTCACTCTGACCAACATGGCAATCTGCAAGCATACTGCTTAATTACCGCTGGAAACATTAAACTAGGTCATAGATTACCCGTTCGTTTGACTCCGCAGCTTCTCTTTTGCGACTTGTGAGCTCCCGCAAGTAGAAATAGGCTGTGCATTTGCGAGATTGGTCATGCTGTTCATGTGCATGACACTGGAGGTTGTGCATGAGGGTGTGCATGTCGTATTGACAATGTATGTCAAGTGCAAGATACTTGAGGCTGTGCATGTGCAAGATAAAAGAACCCTAGCATGTGGCATTGACAGTGCATCGTAACCCACCTTGGTTATGCCAGTCTTGTTTGGTCCCTTCAATCATGTCGCCGTGGTCGCAGCTGCTGGTGGGTCGGATTTTCTTAGAGGCAGTATTGTGGTGTGCCTTTGCCCACTCGGATGGGGAGCCCTGTAAGATATTGCCCGAGTCACTATTGTCATTGGATATGCCCTTGGTAGTCTTGATGGGGTTTGACACCGAGGACACCCCTCCGGCACCCTGCCCGCCCTGTGCGAACATGAAATTCATCCCGGACCTCGACCACAATGCCCACTACGCCCCTGGCAGCGCCGCCAACGATCTTCCAAACGCCACATACCCTCGGCATCACGCCCCTGTAAGGGCATAGCTTGGCGGAGCTATCAATGGTGTTTTCATGCGCAGGGGGACTGACATTGCCAGAGTTGTCAATGGTACGAACTGCCATTGCCATTGTACAAAGGTACCATTTCAATGGTACCTTTGTATAATGCCTATACCTTGGGGCAAAGGCATCTTCGTACCATTGAAACGGTTCAATCAGAATATATATGTATATATATATATATCCAGACTCACCCTGGACGTTCAATGGCTCGATCGTACCATTATAATGGTACGACGGAGCCAGTGACTGGCGGCCAAGTTTCCCGCCTCTGGCATGCAAGGGTAGCGGTAGCGGTGGCGGTGGCGGTGGCGGCGGCGGCGGCGGCGGGTGTGCGTGTTGCTGGATATGATGCAGGTTACATTGGCGACACCTGTGTCGACGTTAGTAGTGAGATATGGGAGTCCTTTGTCCGTATTGCCACATGCGCTTCGCCACACGCAGCTCGGTCTACATGCACATTATTAGCAGCAGGGTGTGCAAGCAGATCAAGCTGTATGTCGGCCAGCGTCCATTACAGTACGATGCGGGTCATGT
This sequence comes from Chlorokybus atmophyticus, assembly GCA_009103225.1. Taxonomy (NCBI): domain Eukaryota; kingdom Viridiplantae; phylum Streptophyta; class Chlorokybophyceae; order Chlorokybales; family Chlorokybaceae; genus Chlorokybus; species Chlorokybus atmophyticus. Next base: position 169,083 of record RHPI01002998.1, read on the forward strand.
TGAACCGGGGAGTTCGATCCAGGATGCTCACATGCTTGATGCTGAAGGATTCCTCCAGGAGACACACGCACAGCAGCAACAGGAGGAGGAGGAAGTGAACGAGGGCTTTCGATGTGTGCGTGTGCCTGAGAAACCTGTGGCACGCCAACATGGAAGTGGAGGCGTCCCTTCGCACGCGTCGGAATCCAGGTGGTATGGCTCGGAGCATGCTCTTGCAGTGGCATTCGTGCAGTGCAACAACGGCCAAGGCCTGTCGGCCTCCGACATGGGGCGGATCATCAAGTGCATCCGAAATGCACACTTCCTGACGGAAGAGCTCCAGTGGGAGACCGGTGTGCATGCGGCCAGCTACCTCCGGACCACGATTGCTTTCTCTCAGTCTGAGGTGTGTTCACGGTGTGCGGTGCATGTGCTTCAACCATCAGAGCCATGTCACATATGCACATGCGAGTGTGCTGCCGTATCAGAACTACGTGACGGCTGACCTGCGCAAGCCTGGAGACCCTGAGGATCAGGACATCTGCGTCACATATATGCCGGCCAAGGTCTGTGAAATGCAGTACCTAATGCAGTATCGATGCAGTATCTATTCTGAGGCCAGCATAGTAAGTAATGCTCTTGGTCGGAGCAGGTATGGCTCGCGCGGTTGTATGGCAATCCACATGCCGCCAATGGCTTCAATCTCCAGTACACTGGTGACGAGCACAGCTTTGGCCATCCTTCCACGGGCGATTGGTGGAAGGATGTGGAGGTGGATTTGAGGAGAGAGGTGGGGGAAGCGTCCTACTTGGCGCCTGCCATTCTGTACAGTGACAAGACCACGCTGGACAGCGCGGGCAAGCGCTCTGGCTACCCTCTGATGGCATCGCTTGCCAACTACAGTTGGGACATGTATGCTAGCAACATGGGGGTTGTTATGATAGCGCTTCTGCCGGTGGTTCACGCAGTGGCCGGGCATCCCACCTGGGCGCAGGGCAAGGAATCGTTCTCCATTCGGAAACGTGAGATTTTTCATGACGCTTTGAATGTAGTGTTAGGGGATGTGAAGCGGGCGAGTTGGGAAGGTCTGCAGCTCATCGACCCGAATGGCATCGAGCGTCGTGTGTTTCCCGCGCTTGCCAACTACATCAGCGATTTGCAGGTAGTGGGCATGAATGGTTGTAACCGGATGCAGCCCGCCAGCAAACAGTGCATGGAGGATGTTGTCAGTAGAACATCTGAGTTTGTCGTGTTGTAGGAGACTGCCACACTCGCACGCACTGTGTCGGGCAACCAAACACGACATCCTTGCGATGTTTGTCTCGTCACCAAATCAGATCTGTTGGAGATGGATGAGGACCGGGAATTGAGAACCGAGGCCTTCTACACACCAGCAATACGTCAGCTGCGGGCGGACCTGCATAGCGGTGTTAGGAATGCACGCCAGACAGCCAAGGCTTTCAAAGAGCAGCACTCCATGCATGTCGAGGAGGTAATGGTCAAATTACCGGCATTCGTGAGGATGAATGGCTTTCCGTGAAACCAGGCAATGTGGTTTGGCAACAGAATGCACTGTGGGGTTGGCGACAGTCGCGGGTGCCGGGAGCTGACTGCTACTCTCGTCTTGCCCCTGACGCAATGCATGTGCTGGGAGGCATCATTGACCACCTGCTTGCTGCTGTGTACGACGCCGCGAAGGAACGAATGCGTCCATCCACGAGACAGATTCTGCAGGCCAGGCACGTCTTTGGTGTTGCTTTTGTGTTGAACACAAAAGCCAACAACACGTGCTCACGAGCAGATGTGCACAGGCTGAATGCATGCAAGGCGACTCTGCGGGTTTCGCACTTCAAGGCACCCACAAGCACAGTAGATTTCTTCCTGTCCGACCACTCCTTTCAGGTGGTGGAGAAAGTGGCGGTGCTGCAGCTGCTGCCGGTCCTCGCAGACGGTTTGCTGCTCGACAGTGAGGGCAACGATTTCTTCACCATTGCTGCCGCATCGCTTGCCCAGTGGAACAAGAAGTTGCTGAAGGCGCATGAACACACAAGAGAGACCCTGACCACAGCCGACAACGAGCTGGCTGCCTTCAAAGCTGCAGTGTTGCATCCGCTACTGTCGTCATATTCTGCACAGAAGTCAGGTTGGAAGATCGAGAAGATGCATCAGCTCACTCATTTTGGGCCGGCAATTGTCAGCAGTGGACACCCAGATTGGTTCAGCGCCAACCGCATGGAGCAGACGCACGCCCAAAATATCAAACGGTGGGCGCGTGGTGGCAACAACCGGGACTACCATGCACGTATCCTGAAGGCATGGAGCTGTGCGGAATATGTGAGAGAGGATGGCATGGTCGTGGATCCCGAGATGCGCTCGGTCATGGCGCAGGCGCGGCAGCAGTGCTGTAATGTCATGGAGAAGACGGACAAGTTGCTACGGATGGATGTGCTGACAAGGAGGGAGTCCAGCCCGTACTGGAGCGGATCTGCGCGTAGCCGCCAAGTCGCCTTGAAGACTCCATTTGCCGACAAGCTGCCTGCCACCCTGGACAGCTGGTTGAGGAGGGAACAACTGGAGTTGGCCGACGGGTGGCGTGCTGTTCGCGTGGTGAACGGAGGCGCAGCGGTGTACATGACATCAGGAGTCAGCATGGCGCGCGCAACTGGGATGTTCCATGGGCGGCCTTGGTTCTCTACACTTGAGTTGGAAGGTGATGAGGACGGTGTGAACGTGACGTGGTGGGCTCAGGCACTCCTTTTTCTGCGCGTGGTGGTGTGGGGTGGTAGCGGCGAGCGCGTGTGGAAGGAGGTCGTGTTTGTCCGCTGGTACACGAAGCTGGATGTGACGAGCGACACAAAGTGCATCGCTCTGGAATGGGAAAAGCGTCGAGGCGGTCCACATCTCGATGTCGTGACTCTGGAGCAAGTAAAAGGCATTGTCCAGCTGCTCCCCATGTTTGACAAGGACAGCGCCCGTGTACAAGAGGGCAAGTATTGGGTGAACGTTCACTGCACTTCCACGTGACACATGTACTTGTCTCACTACTCTGAGTTTGGAGCATATCAGTCAGTTAGGCATTGCTAATCGTATGCTAAGACTTTTGCATGTGGACGTGTACAATACCGGGCAGCTGTCACTGCACAACTGTCACCACAATCGAATGATCCATGCAACATTCAACAATCAGTCCGCCGTGTGGCATTAAGCATCAATACAGTGCACCACACTCAAGCCTCATAGTTCCATGACACAGGAGGGTAGTCACAGCGCATATCCATTGTTTCAAGCATGAGACGCCCTATGCACTCCGCCATTGCGGGAGGAACTGCATTCGCTATGGAAACGGCCGAGGTCATCCATGGCACTCCCAGCGCTGTTTGCCACGCAGCAATGCCGCCCCTGGTGCTTGGAAGGCCATAGACCGGGTACATCTGCTGTGGCGCGTTTGATGTCACGATTGTCTTCTTCGCGCTAGCGGACAGGTGCGGCGATAGCAGTCCAACTGCCTTGCCCGCGTGCGAGCAGCGTGCTGGTGGGGTAGCTACCACTGGCTGTGTCTCAAACAGACGGTGTCGGAAAGTTGATAGGCCAAACATCGTGCCACAAAAGGACAGTTTGGGTCTGAATGAGGAAGCTGCTCCTAGCACATTCTCAATCACAAACTTGACCTGGCTTGCAAGCAGCAGACGTCGGACGAGCGGTATCATATCCTGGTGTCTCCAGGATGTGCCATGTGCCGCCCGTTGAGGTGCCGGGATAGCACCTGAATAGGCCTGGCATGGTGGACTGGCCCAGATGAGCTCGTACTCGCTCAGCTCTCCTGCACTCAGGGTGCATACATCGCGGTGTATGAAGGGCAGCGGGTACTCAGAGGAGGGACTTATGTCCATCCCGGTCACGTCAAAGCCTGCGTGGTATAGACCGACACTGGCACCGCCACCGCCGCAGAATAGGTCGAGTGCCCTTGGTCTGCGTGTGCGTCCCAGCTTGTTGTCAAATGGCGTGTATGTGGTCAAGGCTGGCCGTGGTGCTGGCCAGGGACTAACAATGATGCCGTCCGGGCTTACTTTGCGACTGATGTTCTCCCCTCCGGCGCGCAGAACATGGCGTGCCCCGTCAACTGATGTGTACGCATACGTTGTGCCCTTTGAAGTTGATGGTTTGTGGTCGATCACCGTCATCGAATACTATACGGTGCTGCCCTGCAAAGACATTTTCCATTGCACCATGCATATATGATGCGTCCTCAATCTCGCACGCCACGAAGCGATGCTGACCTGACGCTTGCTTGAATGATTCCACAACGCCCGCATACCATTCCCCATCCAGCGGCCAATGCACCATGACACTCACACCGATCAGCTGCTCGCATCCCAACTTAACTGCGTTCCGCAGCTGATGCAGTGCGCTGTCCAACGGTCGATGGTCTGCCTCCTCTACAGCGGCCAGGGGATGGAACTGCCCACGCCCACACCGTGCAAGACTGCTCTGAATGCGACAACAGCTTCAACATGCATGAAATAAGCATACGCCCAACATAACATGCAGTGATACGTCGCGGTCCACTCTCGTGGATTACCTCCACAGCATCCACCACCTGTCCACTAACCACATGTCCCGGTGTTGTCCATGTGAAGAAGCGCATGGGTTCCCCTCGCCACTCGAAGCATGAGCGCCAGCACGATTCGCACACGCACTGCACGCAATGGAAAAACTCGGGTTCCTTGCACAGCACTTGGCCGAGGCGGCAGCCAAACACGTCGACATTGTGTGTGGTGTGATGCCAGCAAGCAGCACTAAAACCGTGGCACACTGTCTGCACTCGCTGGCATTCGGTCAAGTGTGCTCGCATTTGCTGCCTACGGCCATTGGCACATACGTACGCATTGCATTGTGGGCACACCAAGCATGGTCTCCTAGGCGAGGGTGATTCAACTGCTGCCGCCGACATCATGCAAAATAGGAATCGGCACGGCTGCCCACAAACTGAGCGAGACTTTAGGGTATGGGCATCAATTTAGGGTTGCCAGCTTACGAACCCTAAATGGGTCAAACTTCAAGTGAAGCACGACTGTACCTTATACGCTATTGCAGTACCATGCATGGTACTACATCAACATGAATGGTACTCTATCTGTTAATGGTACTACAGTACAAGGATACTCGCATACTACCACGATCGTAGAGTAATACTGTGCTGTCATGCCATGGAACCCAGAGCGCTGTCCGAGTTTGTTGCTGTCAACCACGCTCTAAACCAGCGAGGTATGCAAGCCATGCACTGACTCATGCGCCGGGCAGTCATCATACACATGTACAGCCAATGCTTCTAACAACAGCAGATCTCTGGTGCACCATGCACCATGCTGCAACTATACATGTACCTACATGGTTCACAGGAAGCCAACACAAAACTACAATACATGCACAATTGGCATCAAGGCGGGGGCCAAATCACCGCCGACACGTTGGCGTCTTGCATCAGGCGTGGCGACCAAAACGGGTGAGGTTGCTTGCAGAATGGACACGCTTGTAGATTCTTTGATTTATTTGCCACAGTCTTCTGATGTGCTATGATGCAGACATGGCACATCGCTTTCTTGCAACAGGGCGTCTCCCCATCCGCTGGGGGGGGGTGGCTCTTCAATGCGACAGATCAGCACACATGGTGCACGCGGGTGTGCAAGCTGCCTCTGCCACCAAACTCTGTTATCGCGTCGCAGGCGTAGCGACTCCCATCTGAATGGCGCAGCATAACGCTCCACTGCCTGCTCGATCACCTGACGCCCATCTGCCGCCATACACCACCTGCTGGTCTTGGTGGTCTCGTCCAGCATGCGTTCATCCAGGCCCTCGACATGGCTGTCGTCACTCGTGTACTCCCCCGCATCGTCATTTTCTTCGAGCTTCCACAGAATCAGCTCGACGTGCCGTATGACATACAGCCACTGCCAGCCAAAGCATGCCAAGTACAGCTCGAATGGTTTTACTTGCCACCCAGTATGTTTGCTCAAGTAGTGGCACACATCTCGACCCGCATTAGTCGACATCGACAGGTACATCTGATGCAGCAGGTCGAAGTTCTGCTCCGCAGATAGCTCTTGCACATTGCCGGGGTGCTGCGGCAGCAACAACACCATCATATCGAGGACGGCGAGGGGCAACAACGTACTACGGATGGCCATATCGTGTATGGGTTCCAACCACGGCCAATCCCCAGAGGTCTGTTTAGACCGCATTCTCCGCGTTTGCTCCCACTTATTGCAAACTTTCGTCACCCACCTCGAGGCATGCCGCATGCGGTGATGCAGCGCGTCTTGGGCGTACTGTAGGGTGATCAACTCCTTTGCACTACGAGTCAGCCCCCCAAAGCGTCTGCGCGTCGGTGCTTTGAGCTTAGGCAGCTCGTGCCGCACCGGCTGTCTCTCTGGACGATGCTGAGCAGCCACTTGACGCTGTAAACCCGCCTGTGCCTACTCAGGACACACAGTCAGCCCCAGTGAGGCTTCAAGGCGCTGTGCTTCTTCTAATGTTGTAACGATGCCTCACCTTTCCTTTTTTGGTCCTGTCAGCGTCCTTTGTTCCAACAACCTTCTTCTTTTTTTTTTTGTCACCCTGCACATCCTGGCAGGCGCTCTCCGTGGCACTGTCACTCAGAGGAGGTAAGGCGTTATCTTCTTGCTCCACAGCCTTGCGCTTGTTGGTTGCCTCCCGTTCCTCCACGACCTCATGTTGCTTCATGAGGTCGAGCATGAAGCCTTTGTCTTTCAGCGCAGCTTTCAGGACACCTCGATCAATCTCTTTACCAACAAGACAGGCTGGGATCAATGTGGCAAGCTTAGAGGGAGAGGGCGAGCTACAGCTGCTTCTTGATGGAGATGCCTCCGGATGGTCAGAGTGCGGTGGCAAGTGAGTCTCCGCGGCAGGAAGGGAGGGTGCTGAATTGGGATTGCGAGCATGTGGCTGTGGTTGAGGGGAGGCAGGATGTGCAGAACACTCGGCTACTTCTTGCCTAGCACACGAAGGCGAGGCCTGAGGCGTTGGCGCAGCACTCTGGGTCACAGCCGGTGGTAGCGGGGAATTGGCAACGCCATGCCGCCACTCTCCGATCAGGTGTGTTACCTCCGGTGGCACTTCATGCATAGGCCACGACCACTGTTCGGTGCTTGCAGGCTTGAGGAGCCAAAAGTGTGCTTCTGGCTCATCAGGAGCAGTGTTGCCCACCACCAGGACTGAGTTGGGGGCTTCTTTATTTCCAACCCAAACTGCGCTGCCGGGCCGTGGCACCCACTCCCCATGCTCGCGCTGAACGGTCACGCAGCCAATCAACAAGCCCAGCTTGTTGGCAAACATGGTCATCTGCAGGTGCTCGACGTACACATCTTTTCTCCGCACGATCTGTCGCACCTTGGCCATGGCTAGGTCAATGTTGCAGTTGATATCAGCCAACATGGTCGCAGGCAGTTTGTCGTAATACTGCGCCATCTCTCCCGCGGCACCAGTGGCTCTGCAGAAGTCTAGGATTCTGCTCGCCACGCCTGCATCGACAGCCTTGGCGGTGATTTTGCGGAGAGTGTGCCCCCTGCCGTCGTCGTCCATGGTGTCCAGCATGGCCCAAAATCTGCTCGAGCTGGGGCACTTGTGATCATCCAGGACACTTTGCGCTATGGATGGCCTGGCGCGAAATACACAATGGTAGAAGCAGTTACCATCCGTTGGCGCATTGAAGTGGTCCCATGAGGCGAGCTGGCCACCTAGCATGCCTGATGGCCGTATGCGGGTTGCGGCCAGCTCCTCTGATGTCTCGCTGGCAGGTGGTGACCCCTGCTGCATGCGCATACAGCACTCACATGGTGTGTCCAACTGTGGACGGCAAGAGTCACAGTGA
>RHPI01003009.1:0-35090 GCA_009103225.1 Chlorokybus atmophyticus
GCAGGCACTCCCGGTGGTGCAACTCCTGGAGGTGCCAATCCCGGGGGTTGCACTCCCGGTGGCAATGGCGGCATCTGCATGCAGGCCTCTTTTAGTGCTTATCCGGCCAGTCGGCAACGATGACACTTCCACCTCAGTTGGTGAGACCGGTGGCAAGCCACCAGACACGGCCCTTGAAGGTTTATTGTCTGAATTTTCTGATGTGATTCAAGCTGAACTGCCTGCATTGCCACCTGAGAGGGACGTCTGGCATACGATCCCTCTAGAGACTGATGCGCAGCCTCCGTTCAGACCTGTGTATAGGCTGAGTCCAGCTGAGTATGCGGACATGGAGGGGCAGATCAAGGCCTTTCTTGAGAAGGGATTGATTGAGCCAAGTAGCTCTCCTTTCGGAGCACCCATTCTTTTCGTACCTCAGAAGGACGGCAGGCTACGCATGTGCGTAGACTCTAGGGCCTTGAACAAGCTCACCATCAAGAACAGGTATCCGCTGCCAAGGATAGATGATTTGCTTGATCAATTGAGCGGTGCCTCAGCTCCTTGGATCTCATCTGTGGGTACCATCAGATCCGAATCACACCGGAAGATGTGCGCAAGACAGCGTTCAGAACGCTAGTGGGACACTTTCAGTACAAAGTGTTGCCTTTTAGTCTGACGAATGCGCCAGCCACATTTCAAGCTATGTTGAACCGTGTGTTTCACAAGCTGATCGGGAAGACAGTGCTTGTATATCTTGATGATATATACTTGTGTTCAGCAAGGATGCTAACATGCACGTCGCGCAAGTGCGCGAGGTGTTGGAAACGCTGCGTGCGCACCGTTTCTATGCTTACATGCCCAAGTGCGAGTTTGGCAAGAAGGAACTAGAGTTCCTCGGGCACATTGTGAGCAAGGAGGGCGTGCGCCCTGACCCAAGGAAGGTTGCCAAGGTCAAGGATTGGCCTAGTCCCAAGAATGTGCACGAACTGCGCGCATTCTTAGGCTTGAGCAACTACTTCCGCAAGTACATTCTGGGTTACTCATCGCGTGTTGCCCCTCTTACTAATCTGTTGCGTGACAAGGTCTTGTGGAGGTGGTCACAGAGGCGGCAAGAAGCCTTTGCGTCCATCAAAGAGGCTTTGGTGACAGCGCCTGTGTTGCAGCTGCCGGACTTCACCAAGCCCTTTGAGGTAAACTGTGATGCCTATGTTGAAGGCACTGGTGCTGTGTTGCTCCAGAGTGGGCACCCTCTTGCTTATGCTAGCAAGAAGTTCTCTCCTGCTGAGAGGAACCATACAACAGCTGAGCAAGAGTTGTTGGGGGTAGTCCATGCGCTACAAGAGTGGCGTTGCTATCTAGAGGGGGTGGAAGGCGAATTTAGTGTGATCACGGACCACAACCCCTTTGTTTTCTTTCAGACCCAACCAACCTTGTCGAGAAGACAAGCGAGGTGGGCTGAGTACTTGTCGAGATTCAACTTTACCTGGGTTTATAGAGCAGGGAGAGTGAATGTGGCAGACCCTTTGAGCCGTTCACCATTGCTGTTGGCAGTGACAACACGTGCACGTGCACGAAGCCAAGGGTGGGCACAAGCAAGTGATGCTAGTGCCAGTACTTTCGAGTTGCCATCTGTGCATGAGCAAGCTGTCAATGAGACACCAGTGGCAACAGAGACCAGCGAGATGCCAACTGAGCTCGAGAGAGCAGACAGTGAAGCACCGTTGGTAGTGCACGAGCCAAGTGGGGAGGACCCAATGGCCGTTGATGTGGAAGACATCATACAACGTTTGCCTAGTGCTTATGCACTTGACACATGGTTTGTTGAGTTGCTGAAGCAGGCAGACAACAAGATCACTTGTCACAAGGGCCTCTGGTACCGTGAGGGCAAGTTGATAGTGCCAAATGCACTCGGCTTGAGGAAGAGTGTCTGTTTGAGGCACACAATTTCGTGTACGGTGGGCACATGGGAATGGCAAAGACCATCAAGCAGCTGCAGAGACAGTATTGGTGGCCGAGCGTGGGTGCTAATGCATCAAATATGTCGCGTGTTGTGACACTTGTCTAAGAGACAAGGCCTCGCACAAGAAGCCAGCAGGGTTGCTGAAGCCCTTGGCTATTTCCAACTATCAACGGGAGAGTGTGAGCATGGATCTAATCACAGATCTACCTGTAACAAAGAAGGGACACAGTGCTGTCATTGTCTTTGTTGATCGCTTGACCAAGATGGTAAAATTTGAGCCCTGTCGCACAGACATTGATGCGCAAGAGTTTGCGTTTGTCTTTGTGAACTCGGTGTTCAGATCACACGATGTACCCAAAGAGTTGGTGTCTAACCGTGACCCCAAGTTTGTGAGCCAGTTCTGGCAGGCTGTGTGCCGGTACTTAGGGACTAAGCAGAGCTTGAGCACTGCTTACCATCCACAGAGTGACGGACAGACGGAGCGCGTCAATCAGGTGTTGGAAGATGTGCTACGCCACTACACGTCCCCCAGGTTCGATGATTGGGATGTGTACCTGCCACTTGCTGAGTTCGCTGTGAACAACGCATGGCATGAGTCGCTAAGAAGCACTTCTTTCTATCTGAACTACGGTCGTCATGTGTTGACACCCATGTCTCTGAATGTCGATTCATTCAGCAAAGTGCCGATGGCTAGAGACTTCACAGAGAGCATACCTGCCTCGTTGGCACATGCAAAAGACTGCTTGAGAGCAGCACAAGACAGGCAAAAGATGTATGCCAACAGGCAACGTATGCCTGGAGATGAGCTCCAAGGTGGAGATCAAGTGCTGTTGAGCTCGAAGAACATTCGACTAAAAACAAGCGGGGTACGCAAGTTGCTACCAAGATGGCTGGGTCCATTCCGCATCACCGACAGTGTTGGTGACCGTGCCTTTCGGCTTGACTTGCCGAAGAGCATGCGAGTACATGATGTGTTTCATGTAGCACTGCTGAAACAGTAGTAGTAGTAGTAGTAAGAGTGACGGTCCAATGCAACCCCCTCCCCCTCCACTTGAGGTTGAGGGCGATCTCGAGTATGAGGTCGAGGCCATTGTTGGCAAACAGTTCAGAAAGTACAAGAAGAACTTTCAGATCCAATACTTGGTGAAGTGGCTTGGTTATGGCGAAGAGCATAACAGCTGGGAGCCGAAAACCAACTTGGCAAACTATGCTGCCTTGTTGGAGGAGTTTGAGAATGAGCTCAAATCCACAGGTGCCACTTGAGAGCGTGTGCTCAGAGCTACTAGTGCTCAGCCTGTAGGAGCATGTGCACATGCCCACAGCATCTTCATGTGACATACCAACACCGCATGCACTGGTACACAGTATCAGAGTTGGTTGTCACTCCCACGACTTGCACTACTTTCACGTGAAGCACTGCCACTCAGTTAGGCCTGGCCAGCCTGGCTGCGATTTGTGCGGGACTAGTGTCCCACCCTTTTGCAACGCGGTCGTTGCAATGCAAGTGTGGAGGAATGTCACGCCCACAGGGCAGGCAAAAGTCATTCTCTGTCCCTTACTTATGTGGTAAGTAAGATGAGACCAAGTGGGGACCCACACTACGCAAGCATGTGTAGTGCTTGTGGGTGTGCTCTCATGTAGGTCTGCTCTAGAGCCTGTGCAGCCTTGAGCATGATGAACTACACAAGGCATGATGGCAAGCACAGGGCTGATCATAGCTGATGAGACATCATGTGATGCAAAGAGACATATGTGTGCATATGTCCGCATGTGTATGCATGTGTTTACATATGTGTGCACATGTACGCATATGCGTGCATGAGAGGTATGTACTAGATGTATGCATGTATATGCATGCATGCGCATATGTGTGCATATGCGCGCATATGTAAGCATTAGGATGCATATGTATGCATGAGTATGATGTCCTAGGCTGATGTGACCAGCCAAGGACGATCACAACGTCCAAGGATGATGTGTGTGATGTCCTAGGCTGATGTGACCAGCCTAGGGACGTTTACAATGTCCGAGGCTGATGTGTGATCAGTCTTGGGCGTTGAAAGAGGTCCAAGGGCTGATGTGGCAGCCCCAGACATGAGTTGTGGTCAACGCAGCCATGACAAGGCATGTAGCCTTGGACTTGGATGTTCTAGGTCGGAGAGCAGCAAAGAGAGGGTATATGAATGGCCTCAACATGTGTTGAGGCAGCTCATGTGCATACTCGACTCTTGTGTGTGGGGTGCCTAGTTTAGTTGTTCAAGGGGCTCTCCCTCTCATCCCATGTGGGGTGTGATGTCTGTGGCAGCTTTGCACATGTGTGCGAGGTGTGCTTGAGTGTGTGAGTGTGTGGGAGCTGAGTAGAGAGGTTGGTGTCATCCTCTCCTTCCTTGGTGCGGTGCTGTGACTTCCTCTGCACGGTACTGCACCAGTGACGCTGGTAGGGCTTCCAGTAGTAAGTCCTTGTGCTTGTGCATAAGTTCGCCAAGCCGCCCAGCAAGTAAGTGAGTAGTATCGTTACATTGCCACACAACCCCCAACCACAACCGTCATCACACTCACCCACTCCTTAAAACGCCGATGTTGGCATTGCGGCTCCACATGTTTTGGTTAAGTACTCTTGCGCACATGACCCAGAGGAGGTATGCTCCTAGGAAAAACAACCCAACTGGTTTCCAAACACATTCAAAAGCGCAACCGGTCTGTTGTGACAGCGGCAAGTAGGAGACGGGGGTCCAAAAACTATTTTGAGCGCCATTGCCCAGAAGAGCAGGTCCTGCCCTTACCAGTGCAATCATTGAATATACACAGCTACATGTACACATATGTACAAGTTAACCGCACACTCACACCAGTGCGCGCCTAGCCCGCGTGTCCACGCCGCCAAGGTTGTGCAACCGTCGTTGTCGTAACCTAAACTGGCCTCCCCTCTCTTTCGTAGGCCATGGCGAGTAGCGCATCCACCATTCAGTCATTGGAGGGCCCAGTGCATTTACTGAATGCCAGCCACACGTAATAGACGTTCAACAAAGGGCACATTGCATTTGAGCTGTACGTTCAGCTCATATTCCTGCTGAACACCAGCACTGATTCCTGCCATATGCGAAACAACGATCTCGCGAGCACAATAGCTTTCCTCTCGCTAATTGTGGCCCACCTACGCGTCTACACATGAAGCAAGTCAGAAAAGCACGTCAGATTTTAGGGTATCACGCGCAAACGAGTGCAATCCAACAAGTGCGCACCCTTAACAACTACATGTAAAGCTGCACTCTTTGCATTTTCGTTGAATCTCAGACCATGGCATGTGAAGGACACGTGCACGTGGCGTTCAAGGCTTCAGCCATTAACCAAACCTTGCTGTTGCGGGCTCTCCTCATGATGTGCCTCTTATCGGCGCTACTAGTAGGCCTCATAAAGCTGTTTTACATTTCCTGAACATTATCAATCAACAGGGTGTCACGCGCTTGGGCCCATTCTTTCAAGCAGTATCTCTCCGCAAATTGCACAAGGCAGGAGCTCTTCCCTGCTTCTGCAAGTTGCCTATTTGACATTGCCCAATATCTATCAAAAATGCGCGTGACTTTCTGCTGCATCCGATCCCTCCATAGCTTAAACTGGAGGGAGGCCAGCTCATCATACAAACGGTGCAATCCTTCATACATGACATATGTGGCAGCAGGCGCATCTGCAGGGTTGTACCACTCTCAAGTCAGCACAAAGTACAAGACGAATATAAACCAGAAGGAGGGGAAGTAAGTGGGAGTAAGTAGTGCGGTGCGGTGCGGTGCGGTGCGGTGCGGTGCGGCTGGTGGAACATAGTTATTTGCAAGACACACACAACTAGACAGCAGTAGCTGACCTAGGTTTGGAAGGAGGCCTTGTTACTGTGCCGGCTCATCAGCGATGTTATATTTGTGCCAGCTTTAAATGTAGTGTTGGACAACCGCAATCCGACTCACGCTTTGGCCAACAGGCATGAAGTACTCATCAACCTATATAAAGAACCGCGATGCCTGGTACTGCTCGAGTACGTGAGCCACTTGAACCATGCCTTCCACTCGTAGAAAGGGTTGCCGACGGCCATGGCCGCTGCCGAGCGGCGCTGTCACGGAATAACTTGAAGTGTGTTTTGCGGCCATGCACAATGGCAATCAGAGAAATCCCGGATTTTTGCACTGCTCTGGTACCAATGTAACAAACCACTAAGCCACAAAAGCGCGTAGTGTGTTTTGCGGCCATTGTGGCGTTATTATGTAGTTCAACTACATATGTAGTTGAACTTTTGTGGCTTAGTGGTTTGTTACATTGGTACCAGAGCAGTGCAAAAATCCGAGTTCAACTACATATGTAGTTGAACTACATAATAACGCCATAATGGCCGCAAAACACACTACGCGCTTTTGTGGCTTAGTGGTTTGTTACATTGGTACCAGAGCAGTGCAAAAATCCGGGATTTCTCTGATTGCCATTGTGCAGTGCGTCTGGTGGGACTTGAAGTCAGGTCGCTAGAGAAGCACCTCTTGTTAAGAAACCGCATAGCCGATTAGGCTAGCCTCGCGCGAGGCTAAGTGGGGGGGAATGCCATAATTAAACTCTAACGCCACAATGGCCGCAAAACACACTTCGTGCTTTTGTGGCCTAGTGATTGGTTACAATTATCCACTTAAAAAAACACAAGCGGGTTCATCTGCAAGAAGGAGTCGCTCATCACCATATCAAACCCGGTTGACACATAAGCAAAGATGCCCTTGTACTACAACTAGTAGTGACAGAATGCAGCAACATGCTTTGACATTGCGCAACCTGCAACTTTTTGCGCTTTTTGTTTGTTTCATGTTGATATGTACAGTTAATGTGCATGTGCAGACTCTAAACAGCTGCGATCAGTTGAGACACGCAGTGTGTCCTGCGTGCATAGGTGGCAATGTGCACATACAGTGACTTAGGGTTGTTGAGTGAAAGAGACGCTTGTAGTTAGCATCTGAGCCTATGAGTCTGTCGTCATGTTTAATGGGGTATAGGCAGTCGAGAAGGTAAGTAGGTATTGGCTAGGTTAGCAGCCCGGTGGTCAATGCAAGTGCTTAATGGTGTGGTGAGTAGACTGCTCATGCATATGTGTATCACACTCGTATGCATGCCACAATCCTTGCATTCTATTTGATATGCATAAAAGAGAGAGAGAGAGAGAGAGAGAGAGAGAGAGAGAGAGCACAGGCTTGCTGCACGCCATGGGTCTACCTGCTGCCGTTAGATGAGCTGGGGGCTGATTTGCGGCCGCAGCAGGCAGAGGGGAGCCTGGGGCAGCAGCGCTGGCCTGGGCCAGGCCGGGTGAGGTGAAGGCGGGAAGAGAGGGAGGACGCTGGCTTTGTCCGCCCTCGTGCGCTTTGAAGTTTGGCACACTGGGCTGGACGTTCCCCCTCTTTCTGTCTGCCGATTACCACAGTCGTCACAGTGGCCCGCCCACAAGCGCTGCCGTCTGCAAATGCCCGCTCAGTCACCCCCATGGCCTCGACACAGGAAAGAACGCATGAGTGCAGCGTCGGATAGCATGCATTGAGGAAGGCAACGGTCAATTGGACGCTGTGATACTTGACCCATGTGCATGCAACCGACCAATGTGGGGAATGTTGTACCTAGGTAAGCTTTGCGTTATAACTGTCGTCCCGCATGATGCTATGCATGAGCAAGTCAATAACTGAATTACATGGGAGCAGTGAGTTTCTGAGCTGTCAATCAGCAAGAGTGTCCTGCTGGTAATGCGAGCGACTGGCGCTACTCTGTCGACCCATGCAACACCACATCCACAGCCTATTTGTATATTATGCTGTTGGCATTGAGTGATTGTGATCCTTCGAACAATACAGTAATGTCCTTCAAGTCGCGACTTGCTGGCGTTTGCATCCAAATCACTCAGCTAGCTATGCAGCATTGGGTTCACTTTTATGCAGGATGTTGCAACAAGGTTGGTCAATCACAGCCCACTTTTGCTACTAGATATGGGCGGAAATACCACGATCACCCCGCCGCCGACACATCCCCTCGCCGCCGAGACGCACGGCACCCTGGGCCAGAGTTTTCACGACGTCATCGAAACATGCGCTAGGAGGGCACTGGCTGCACGTGACCTGCCATTGCGCAGGCTATCGGGTTACTTGGCTCTGTACCGGCAGCGCGTGTCTTGCGCGCTGCAGCGTGCCCAGGGCATCACCATCCTGGAGCGGGGGGCGGCAGTCGTAGCGGCAGTACCAGGCTTGGGTCCGGTCCAGACGGCGGCGCCAACAGCGGAAGCGGACGCTGTGCTGGCGGCTGCGGCAGTGTAGTTGTGTAGGCGTGCATGCATGCCGCTGGCATGCGTGTGAGTATGCTTATGCAGTGGTAGGCAGGGATGACACGTAGCGTGGTGTGACGATGTTGCTGTTAGTGGAAAAAGAAGACTAGAACCAGCTGCGTGCCTGCTTCTCACAGCCCTGATGGCTCACATGGATGCAAGCCTGTCCTATACCACCACCAATTCTGCAAGCGCATGCAATGCACACCGAGTTCCACATGACTGACACCGAAACCAACACGCCATAAACGCAACGACAACAACAGCAGTATCAATACTATACACAACAGTCACAACACAACCAATCACATCTCTCACAACACTCTACACATGCTTTCTAGGAGGCTGCGGCCGGGTACGCTGCCGGGTTATCCACGTTGCGTCTCCAGATGCTCCAGTTCAGTACTCCCGCGAACGCGACCCACAGTAGGTACGGTCCTAGGAAGAATAGTCCAGCTGGTTTTGAGACGCGACCAAAGGCGCGACCGGTCGCGACCACAGCGCCAAGAAGGAGAAGAAGGTCCACAAACGCCACGCCGAGCGCTTTTGCCCGGAAGAACAGGGGCTGCAGGAACAGAGAAAGAGAGACATTTGATAGTATACAATTACACTGAGTCACACGACAAGTGTTGCGTGTAGATGTATTAGTATTGCAGTCGAGCAATGTGCACAAATACCCTTTTGTGGATGCATTAGTGTACAAGTAATGTGAGTCTTGTCCACGCACATGCAAAACCACGCATGAACAAGACAACACACACGCACGTACGCGCGCGCGCATACAAGCATATGGACACTTGTGTTACTACCTGAGTGACCAAGCCTGACTACCACAAACAAATGCAAACAGTAGGACTGTACAGCAAGCTTGCAACAGCCTGACTACCGCACGTATCCAGGTAGCAATTGGCGGAGGCAACAATCGCTCAAACAAAACGGTAACAAGAACCTTGCACACAAACAACCAGTATACCACACGAATACTTCTCACTGACACATGTGCACGCCCAGCCACACACGCATGCACATACACACACAGAGCAACAACAAAGTGCAACTTTCCCTCTCTCACCTGCCACAGTAGGTTGAGCACGAGGTTGATCGCGTACAACTTCAGCGGTCCATTCGCCGCCGGCAGTCCTCCCGCAATGCTCCACACTAGCCAACTGGCAACGCCCATTCCGGTGTAGATGACGCTCCAGGCGAATCCGAACAGCGGCGCGGGCGGGGTCCACGCGGGCTTGTCGAGGTCCTTGCGGTACCAGCGACCGGCGATGTCGGGGGCGCAGATCAGGGAGACGAGGACGCCCAACACGTTCGGAATGGCCACGGCAACTGTGGCAGGGTGTGTGTGGGTGGGTGGGTGGGTGTGGGTGCGTGGGTCCGTGTTTGTGTGGGTGCGTACGCACGTGTATGTGTGCGCGTGCCAATGTGCGTGTGGGCGTGCTTGTGCATGCATGCACGCCAAGTGCCTGTGCGCACACGTGTGCGTGCGCGTGCTTCTGCGCTTGTGCGTTCTAAATGAGAAGGTGGCTTGCGTGGATGGATAGGCAATCAACTAAGCATATGCAATGCTGGATGTTCGCAGTAACATTGAATGAAACCAAAGCTTGACAGCTCCACATGGTGACATGTGCAAGGCACGAGTGACATGGCCAGAATGGAAGCTTACTTGCGAGTGTGCGGATGGTGGTGGAGTTCAGCGCCGCCCTGGTGACCTTCTTCACGCTGTCTTTGGCGTTGTCCACGGCCTGCTTGGTGTTGTCATTTTGCCTCAGAGGGTTGCTGTTGCCCACCCTCTGCTGCAACTGCTGCGGCTGCGCCATCCTCCCGCCCCTGTTCAAGACGAACTGCACAAGCAAGCCGAGAGGCGCATTGGCAATGCTGATGAGCAGTATGACGACAAGCACAAGCACCAGGACGATGTCAAAGAGGACGGAGGCGGTCAAGGAGGATGGCCAACATGACTGCACGCATGCGCACCTTGCGTGAAGCAAGCAGAGCTGCCGCTGGGGCCGCGCTGTTTCGCCTTCTGTGGAGGGAAGAAGAGGACGACGAGGGCAAGGACAACGTCCGGAAGGTGGTGGAGGTAGACAATGTCGCCGCCGCCAACGCCATGGCTTCAAACTGCAGCTTGTCCAACACGTCTAAATCTCGCGTCAATGGAATAGCGATCTCAATCCGAAATCTCGAGTCTGACGTGGCTGGATAGAGACGAAGGTGCAGCTCAACGTGCCACGTGGCAGCAACGAGGCGGCGGGTGAGGACCACGACAACGGCGACAACGACCACCACCACGACGACAACGAAGACGAAAACGACGCTAATTAACCAACTACTCCCGCAGCCGCGCATAACTCGAACTTCACTGACCTTGTCTTCCTAGAGAAGATTGTCAGTCGGTAGCAAGCTATCAACAGCAACATTGATTGCACTGACAGCGCCTGAGTAGATTGGTATAATATTGAGCTGTCACTTTGTGCGATCTCTGTGGCAATGTGTGTGTACACTGTTCGTGTGAATGGGTGCCTTCTGGCTTTGCATGTGCTCACTGTCTTACTGCGTGCATGCCTGTGCGTGATTTCAGGTGCAAAGCCAAGGTGGAAGGCATCAATTACGCTTGTCCGCTCAATCAACTCTCACCAGACCAGCGCCTTTAGTTTCAACAGCTGCATTCAAGATTGGCCTTCACCACTCTGGCTATGGAGTCCGCCACAGGCCACGTGTGCGCCACCTGCGGAGTACTGTTTCCGCACCAGCAAGCCCCAAAGGTGACACCAAGGTGTTAACATTGAGTAGTACTGTGCGTCTTCACTTTGTAATACGGCAAGCAGTCATTCCCACAGTGGCGATGGGAGCAAAAGAACCATGCACGCACGCATATATGCATGGTCGCAGTTGCATTTGCAAGCTTGGCCAGTAGGAAGCCCAACACGCACACACGCACACGCGCGCATACACACTTACATACGCACACGCATAAGTGCATTCATGCTCGCATACGCGCACACAGATCTCACCAACAAAACCCGCTGAAAGCTTTCAGCCATCTTCTTCATGAAGGCCTGCCATCAACCACACAACAAATATCAAACCCTCTCTTACCTCCATCTTCCCCATCTCACCCCAGGTCTGTCCCATCTGCTCCGACGACCGCCAGTACGTACCCCCCTCCGGTCAGCGCTGGCTCTCCCCTCCCTCGTCCCTCCTCCCCTCCCACGCCAACTGCTTCCGCAAGGAGGGACCGGGGATCTACTCGATACGGACGGAACCGAAAGTGGGGATAG
Source organism: Chlorokybus atmophyticus (assembly GCA_009103225.1). Lineage (NCBI taxonomy): Eukaryota > Viridiplantae > Streptophyta > Chlorokybophyceae > Chlorokybales > Chlorokybaceae > Chlorokybus > Chlorokybus atmophyticus. Next base: position 11,555 of record RHPI01003009.1, read on the forward strand.
GACAGAGGGCGCTGCTCATACAGACGCATGAGGTGGGTGTGGAGTTTTTGGGGGGGGGGAAGGGAGGTCCTCACCCCTTACAAGGGTGGAAGTAGTAGTGTTGTGTGTTGAAGTTGTAGTGTGTGTGCGTGTGTGCGTATGCTCGCGTGTTTGGGCGTGTGCACATTGCGTGTGTGCCAGCATGCATGTGCTCAATTGACACACGCACGCACACACACGAGCGTGCACATACGTATGCATGCACGCTTGCATGTGAGCGTGCATGTATGCACCTGTGTGTAGGGTGTGCGTGTCTGCTTACTGTCTTTCCAAAGTGGCGCACACACACACATGCGCATGCACGCGCTTGCACACGCACTAAGAACGACTGACGCATGTGTGCTTGCGCGTGTCTGTCTTAAGGGCAATGTGTTGTGGGACTGCATCACACTGATTGACGAGGCCACGGTGGAAATCATCAAGGGCCTTGGGGGCATCAAGTGCATCGCCGTCAGCCACCCGCACTACTACAGGTGAAGTGTGGTCCCCCTTTCAATTAGCTGGACACCTGAGTGTTGCTGATGATGCAACTGAACGCACCATCACATGTATACGCACGTCTCATCTTACGCACAGTACATTGTTATAGTACATTTTGACACTGCACTAACAACACGTCATATACAACCTGCATGCTGCGTGATACAACCTTACACAAGGCACACTGTAGTGTTACTGCCAATTAGAAAAGAGTAAAGAGGACAGAGGTGAGAGAAAGAGGAGAGAGGAGAGGGAGAGAGGAGAGGGAGTTGTGTTGACCATGCTTATGGTATTGTTGGTAAAGTTGTTGCTGTTGTCATTGTTACTGTTACTGTTGTCGTCGCCATTGTTGTTGCAACCGTTGAGCACCAGGCACACACACATACACTCGCTCATCCTTTCTTCGTCCCTCCCTCAGTTCGATGGTTGAGTGGAGCCGTGCCTTTGGCGACGTCCCAATCTACATCCACGCATTGGACCGTCCCTGGCTGGATGCCGTGTACAGCGGGGCATCGGACAGCGATGAAGACTCCCACAACCACCTGGCGCGCTTCGCTGTGTGGGAGGGCGAATCCATTGCTGCGCTCAATGACGTCACTCTCGTGCGACTTGGGGGACACTTTGCTGGCGCTCAGGCACGCACGTTGGGACTGTGTGTTGTTGGTGGGACTCTCCTACTGTGGCATGGCTTGCTACTGTGTTGCATTGTGCTGTGATGTGCTACTGCGCTACGATTTGGTGCAGATCATTGCTATTGTTACAGCATAGGAGTGCATGTTGTGCACTTGTATGTCGTGGACACAGTCCAGTAGTGTTGATGTATGTATCATGTTGGTTGTTGGTGTGCTACACTGAACTTTAGCGTGGTAAAGGGTGACACTTTGAATACAGGTGCTTCACTGGTCCGGGGGTGCGGGGGGCAAGGGCGTCCTGTGCACGGGTGACATCCTTCAGGTAAGCGGCGTGTCACATGCATTTACAACAGCCGCACACGCGCATGCGCACGCAAACACACAACTCAACCCCTTCCCCTACAGGTGTGTCCTGACAAGCACGTGTCCGTAATGCGTTCCTACCCCAACCTCGTCCCCCTGTCCGGCCCCGTGGTGCGCCGCGTCCGGGACCGCCTGGGCCCTTGGGACTTTGACGTCCTGCACGGGGCGTTCCACGGAGGGGATATTCGTGAAGGCGCGCGGGGGAGGGTGGAGAGAAGTTTTGAGAGGTACTTGAAGTGGGTTGAGAACGACCATGAAGATGCGTGAGAAGGGCTGGTTGGTTGATGGCAATTCTGGTGTGGGGTTGGTATGTTGTGAATGGGGTGGTCCTTGGTGTGTGTGTGTGTGTGTGTGTGTGTGCGCCCAGCCCACGACTGTCGCTGCTGGCGCACACGCGCACACGCATGCACGCACTTAATCTTGTGTGCGCTGCATCGGAGGGGACATGCAAGTTGATGGTGTATTGGTGGCGGTTGGGATTGGGGTTGTGGTGGTGACATGTATAGACTTTAGGCTGTTTTTGTGGTTGTCTCTGGCTCAGTATGAGAGCGAGGGCTGCGCTTCATGTGATCAGCGCAGCTGGCGAACATGCAGCGCTCAAAGCTTTCAGCGAGATCCGTTGTCAAGAGCCGATTAGAATAGTTGGTGAACCTCGGCCTTTCGGCGCACATCGCATAACAGTCCACAAATCATGAAGAATTTTGCCCTTCTCTGGTCATCGTATGTCTTGATGTTCAAGCAAGGCCCGGCGAGTTATTGGAATGAGGCAAAAAGGGGGAGGGAGAGGAGGGAAATGATGAATTGATCCATATTTTATGGCGCATGTTGACATTTGTCAGCTTCACATAATAGGCGGCTATTGCAGCCCCGCCCTTGGTGCCAACTAGGTACAAGCTTGTATCCAGTCACGTCATTTGCTCGGTAAACTTCAGTGTCGACACGAAATCTTTATGTTATTGGCCATAAGTGGGTCACAATATCGTAACAAACCGTCAACATTGAATGACATGCGGTCACAATTGAGGGAACATGATTCTGAAAAATGTAAACATAGCTAATGATATGTGTAATGATATCACTGTTGGCTTGCTCGTCGGGCTTGGCAAACTTATACACATGTGTGCGTGCGTGCGTGTGTGTGTGTGTGTGTGTGTGTGTGTGTGTGTGTGTGTGTGTGTGTGTGCAATACTTGTGGACCGGCGCGCACCTGATCGAGGAGGGTCATGGCGTGTTCAAAGCCTTTGCATGTGTTTGTAATGTCAGTGTTGTGAATCGTCCGAGTCTGCGTCAACGAACCTGCTATAATCTCGACCTCTACATACATACTACCGCGTGCGCGCGGAAGCGCCTTGGTCACGAGATTGTTTAGGCACATGCAGGAGAGGATAGCCATGCCTGACACACATGCTTGTGATCTTCTTACTGACAGTTCTGCAACAAACCAATGATGCATTGAAATAAAATTGTGCTCTTGAGGGGCATAAGCACGCATGCTGCAACTTGGGGTCTTAAATGTGACGGCAACAAGTGTGTACAAGCGCAATAGTAGGTAATTGAAGATATCAAAGATTTTATAATGGAGTACTTAGGAAGAGCCACCTGGGGCTGACTTCATTCCTTTTACATCCATCTTGCGCGTAAAAGATATGACCATGAGTGAGTACAAAGCACAAAACATTGCAATTCCAAGTGACTAGGCAATTTCACTTAATCATCTACACCATGTCACTAACACCGGGTGCAACTTAGAGATGCAGATGTACCGCCGCATAAAGCAGCTTGTAATTGGCTTGCGGGGTATTGGTGATTTTTGGGTAACTTTCTTTATGTCATTGAGCTTAAAGCTGTGCGCAGCACCATAGGGAACCAGTATCAGTGACATGATGTCGATGTACAGCTGTATAAAATAACTTGCAATAGGCTTGCTCGAGCATTGGTGATGTTTTGATAGCTTCTTGTTCTCGATGTTATTAAATATAAAGCTTTCCATGGCGCTAGCTTTTGCTCCAAACCATTGCGCAGTGCCGCTATCATATTTAATTCACTCTTTTCATGTCATCGTAATGCCCCACGCTTTAAATTCATTCTCATTTTGTGTGGAGAGATAAGAATTCTACTTGCCTTTTCCATTCATCCGAAAGCTTCCCATCGTACAAGATGCGGCGCGATGCATTCCTCAAGGCGCGTATGATCAGACGTTGCCAGCATGCAAAGTCATCAATGTAAACTTGCGCCCCGCGCAGCTGATTGCTAGCCACGCGTACTAATTGCGAGCATTGCGCGCTTGCCGCTTGATCTGCTCATGGCTTTCTGAAGCTCGAACAGTCTCGCAAACAATTCTCTATGGCGCTTACTTGCCACCTTGCTTCAAGCTTCAAGTTGAATAATTGCGGCGATTGGCATAACATCCGCCGTTATGGCAGATGTTATGGTAATCGCCAAACCTAAGCCAACGTCAACCAATTGCTGAACGCAGTGAATTTTCATTTATGGATATTTTGAAAAAGAGTCTAGCAGTATTGTTGCACAAATTAGCATTGCTTGTGCGCAAGTTTTCAAGGTCATTAACCTCATTGTGCGCCCCGCGCAGCTAATCGTTGGCCCTGCGCAATTGATTGCGAGCATTGAGCGCTTGCCGCTCGTGCCCAAGCCGATCATTGCGGGCTTGCCGTTCGAGCTGCCTCGGCTTCCCCAACCTCAAACAGTCTCTCGCAAGCAGTTCTTCATAGCGCTTGCTTGCCATATCGCTCCAAGCTTCAAGTTTTATATGTGCTGTAATTGCCATAACATCCGCCTTTATGGCAATCGCCAACTCTGAACCAGCAACAACTAATTGTTCAACCGCCATTTCTTGGTATTTGTTGAAAAGGCAAGCAGCATTGTTGTGCAACTAAGCATTGCTTGAGTGCAAGCTTGCTTTCTTGCTTCGCAAAACTTTCTTTCTCATTCTCTAATTTGCTTATTACATATATATTCTCAATCCTGAAGGCTATCAAACTCAGCAAGGGCCAGATGAAGTGTCTGCAAACAGCTCCGAGAGACAACTCACCCTGCCCTATAGTTTGTAACCGCTACACACCAATTGGTAACTGCGCACGTACGTAGTTACCCAACCTATAGCCGAAAGGCATTTTGTCCGTCTTTAAATATTAGGCGCTGAATGAAATTGCCATTCATGCCTATATACGTATCTAAACAAAGGGTTAAGATTATTGGTGCATGCACGGTTGAGTCAGAAGTGCAGTTGCATGCACCTACATGCATTCACACAATTTACCCTCACGCGGGCTCGAGCTTAATACGATCATTATTGCTTGTGTTCCAGTGCTCGAGGAAGCTAACTTGAAATGCTAATCACATTGTTGTGGGACAGTTCGGCGTAAGCGACCTTGAGACATATCTGTGTCCATGCGTGTCTTAGTGTGCATGCGCGCGTGGCCAACTAGCTTGAAGGCTATAGAGGTTATCAGGGATAGGAATAAGGCACGGTCAATGTTTGCAGTAAATGTGGAATAAGAGTGCTCCCATTGCGACAACGTTTGCAACCATGCACACAGGCAGTGTGCGTGAGTAGATGCGTGCGTGTGCATGTACTTGCCATAGTGCACGGAACAATGCATCTGACCGTGTGCGACGACAAGGGGTAGAGGACATATGATGCACGCATTAACCTGTGTAGTCGTCTCTGCTTGTGCACGTGTGAGCGCAGGTGATGCACTGGTCCACGGACGCGGGCGGCAAGCGCTTCTTGTGCACCAGTGACATGCACTAGGCAAGCCATATGTCGCTTGTGATCGCAGCACGCACGCACGCACGCACGCACGCACGCACGCGCATGCCCGCATGCTTTGACATGCACACACGTTTAAGGCATGCACTCGTTATGCACTGTGAGTCCTCTTCTTGGCTAAGGCGGATGAGGATGTGTGGTCGGGTGGCCTCCACGGGTACGCAGAGTGCATCCATACTGAGATTGCCACGAGCGGCATCGCCAGCCACACCTCAACCGGCCCTGATGATCCTGCAGCAGCAGCCCCTCCTAAACCCAACAGTCCCTGCAGCAGCGCCGTTATCACCAGACTCACGATCACCGCAAAACCCTGCATGCAGGATGTGTGTTGATGACTAGTTGGGCCTGGTGAGTGGAGGCCACTAGCGCATGAGTACGCATGTGTGTGTACGCATATGCATGCACGCGAAGGTATGCCCGCGCAAGCACGGGCTGGCGCACGCACAGGGGCACAAGTGCATGAATATGCGTACACAGGCACGCACACATGTATTCGAGTTGACATGCTGAGGGACCCTCGCACACGTGCGCACGCGCGCCCACCCACTCATTCACCTACCCACGCACTCACCTTACCAACGCTGCCGACATGCTTGGTGACTTGGCCGACAAAGATGCCGCCCAGAGCGTTATTGACAACCGGCAACTGTGAAATGATGCAAACCGATCACCAACACGAACATGCTGCGCAAGTCACCAACGTGACACACGGACACTTACTGCTGTTTGGGGCGTCCATGCCGCGAAGAAGCCCTGCTTGCGCATGAGGTGGCCATCGCGCGACAGCAGCAGACTGGAACCCAACATGATGGAGCTGTACACCGACATCTCCAGCGTGAACAGGTACGAGTTGCACCCGCCACCTTGCTGAGTGAGCAACAAGTACACAAAGTGATAAGGGTGTCATCAACACACGTATGCACACAATGTGCGCACACACCCGCGCGCGTACACTCACCCACTCACACACGATTACAGACACACACATATGCACATGCATGTGCGCACGCGCACGCACACAGGTGCCCACGCGCGTGCGTTTCATGGTCAACACCCGTGCTTGCCTGTAAGGTATGTTGGCAGATGGCGGATGCGAGGCCTGACGTGGCGGACGCGACGAGCACCGGGACTACCCCAAGCCAGAAGGTGGAGGAAGAAGTGGTGGTCGACGAGGAGGAGGAGGAGGAGGGGGAGGAGGAGGGGGGGGAGGAGGAGAGGAGTGCTGCGGCTACCATCAGCAGCGCCAGTGCCACCAACTGCTGGCGGGACTGCTTCTTCCTGCGTTGAGGGTTGGCTTGAGTACTGAGTGAACCGTGATACACGCACACATGTGCATGCACACACGCATACTCGCGCTCACACACACACACATGCACGTGGGCATCCCTCCCCCCCGCACATGTGCGCGCACACATTCCCACATGCGCGCATACACGCACGTGCGCATATACACGCACACGCAAACACATGTGCATCCCCACGCCCATGCCCAGAAGCACGTGTGCACACACCCCAACCGCCAACCACCCAGCCCCTACTCCCTTCTCCCCCCCCCCCCCCCCCCCCCCCCCCCCCCCCCCCCCCCCCCCCCCCCCCCCCCCCCCCCCCCCCCCCCCCCCCCCCCCCCCCCCCCCCCCCCTTCCTTCTCACCCCAGCATCATCCACACGAACATGGCCGTCGCCATTATCTTGGTCTGGTTGAGCAGGTTGTACGTGACGCCGGGGAGGTGCTGGTACGCCAGGGCCGACAGCCAGTTCTGGACTGCATAAATGGACGCGGGGACGGCGGCACGACGGGCACTGGAGGGGAGGTCTAGCGTTGGGGTTGATGTGAAACCACCCCCTCCTTCGCCTCCTCCACCAAACATCAATACTACTGATGCTATCGCCGCCTGTCTCAAACGTTGTTAAAAGAAGACTCTGCATGCGCGCGTGCGTGCGTGGGTGCGTGCGTGCGTGTTGGGTTTGACTAGGTGTTGTTACGGCTACCTGGTAAGGAGAGATGGTACTAGTATGACTGTTAGTGTTGAGGTGGCTAGATTTGTGTGTGCTACTGATACTGGCAGCGGTAGCGTAGCTTAGTGCTTACTACCACTCATGGTGAGAGTGACAATGCCAGTAGTGGGCTGGTGCCAAGCGGCATGCATCGCACGCAGATGTTGCTCAACAAGTTTGATGTGTACTGTACTTGTGAAAGGCATGACTGACTGGCGTAATTGCATGCATGTGGGCATGCGTGGGTAGATGCATGTGGGTTTGCACACGTGGGTCGAGGCAACCTCACCTTGCAGAGCTCCGTCGCCAGCACCGTCGACGTCTTGTTCACAGCCGGGCTGCACAACAACAACAAACAACCATGTCACCATGTTCACCATCAACATTACAATCAAGGAGTGTGCATGAAAAACAACAAGAGCAACAACAGGAAGAGCAACAGCAGCAACAACAACAAGCATGCCTGATATACGCTTTGACGAGGAGGGGGTGGATGCCAAATTGGATGGCGAGGAGGGCCATGAACACCAGGCCGCTAACCCTGTCGCCGCCAGCACCATCGCCGCCGCTGCCCTTGCCGTTGATGCTGCGCAGCTGATGCTGTTCCCGAGGCTTGCTGTCAGACTCCTCCTTGTTGATGTCATCGGCAGCGGCGGCGGCGGCGGCCACAGGAGCAGCGTTCTGCCGCCGCATGGCTGCAGCTACCGCCGCAGCCCAGGCCAACTACACCCTCAGCAACACCGCCGCCTCCTGCTGCTGGCGCCCGCAGCCATCTCTAACACCACCTCCTCAGCGCCAGCTTCCTGTCGCCCACGTAGATCTCCGCCGCCGTGTCCTCGTCCTCGGCCGCCGCTGCATCAGTGTCCGCCTTCGCCTGCCAGCCTCGTCCGTGAAGCAGCCACGTGGCGAGCTCACAGCAACGCAGGCGTCCACCTCTGCGGCGGAGGCGGCGGCAGTGAACAACAAGAGGGAAAACGTTGTGGTGGTGGAGGGAGGCAACGTGGAGGGCGGAGAGGAGAGCGCCATGGCGGGGGCGGCGGCGGCGGCGCTGGTGGACCGAGTGCGCGGCGCTCTGTGGGGCATGTTCATCGCGGACGCCCTCGCCATGCCCGTGCACTGGTCCGTGACCGTGCGTGTGTGGTCTTCATAGAATGGCGTGCTTGTGTTTTGCCAGCTGGCACAATTCCTCTTGCGTGCGTGTGCATCCACCTTGCAAGTGCATGCATCGTCCTCACCGACTGAGTGATTGACTGATTCGATGGTGGGCTGGTTGATTCGTCGATTGACTGACAGACCAGTGTGACACAGTGTTGAGGGCTGTCAATGTGGGGATGTGTTTCGTACCATATACTACTTCATGAGGATGTTGTTGCGTGACAGGTATTACAATGTGGATGCGCTGAGGCGAGACTACGGCACCGTCAACAAGTACATGGCGCCCAAAGAGTTCCACCCAGGCAAGCCAGCTGTACTTCTAACACACTTCCGTCCTCCCCCTCTTCTCATGTGCACGCCAAATTGCCACTCAAACACACAACTAGCCGTCCATCACCACGCATGTATGTGCCAACGTTCACGTCTCACACATTGCGCACCCACCCAAACCCACCCACCCACCCACCCACGCAACTTACGTTCACCTCACCTCAGACAGCATCATGTCTTTATCCTCCACTTCCCGCGCCGGCCGCGGTTCCCAACCCTCCAACCCCCTCATCGGTTCCATCATCAACCACGGCAAGGCTTCTTTATGGGGCAAGCGCAACGTCCACTACCACCACGGCATGCGCGCGGGGGACAACACGCTCAACGCCCTGTGCGCGCGCGTCGTGATGCGGGGGATTAGTGGGAATGGAGGAGTTTATGATGAAGAGGTGTTCTTGAAGGACTATGTGGAGTTTATGACGACGAAGGGGACGCATGGGGATACGTATGCCGAAGGGTTTCATAGAGATTTCTTTGCCAACTGGGCTAAGGTAGGGAGGGAGGGAGGGTCTGTGCCTTGGTGCCGGCTGCTGACAAGTGCATGTGTGTGCGTGCGCGTGCGTGCGCGTGCGTGCGTGGGTGTCAGCAAACGTCTACACTTAGGTTGGAGCAGCCAACCACACAACTGTCAGTGGTGCCAACACCTTGTTGCATAAATATTCCTGACAGGGTGTAGAGCCGAGGAAATGCGCTGGCAAAGAGGGCCACGACACCGCCAGCGCCGGCGGTTTAGTCACGTTGCCTCCCGTTATCTTCAGCTCCCTCCTTCCCCCCTCCACCACCACCAACAACAAACCCCACATGCTCAAGACCACCCTCTCCCACCTCAAACTCACCCACGACTCTCCCTCTCTTTCCCAAAGCGCCGGCGTGTATGCGGAGTTGCTGGCTGACGTGGCCGTGGGCGGGGCCGACGTGCGTGAGGCCGTGTTGATTGCCGGGAAGAAACTTGGGGTGGATATAAAGAAGTTGGCGGATAGGAGGTTGGATGATACGCAAGTGGTGGGAGGAGTGTTCACGTCCGCGTGCTATATCAGCGGGTCGCTACCGAGCGTGCTGTACCTGGCGTACAAGTACGCGGACAATTTCGAGGTGAGTGTAAGATGTTTTTTGTCTGTTTGTGTTTGTTGGTGCTCGCACCCTCTCACCCTCACTTGTCTCGCCCACCTCTATGCGCTTGTGCGCGCGCAGTTGTGCGTGTTGGAGCATTGTCTTGCGTGTGCGTGATGCTTGCGTGCGCGAGTTTTGCTCGCGCGCACGCTCACCGGCACACACCTATCCACACATACACACGCCATGGATGCTTGTACACCCACAGTGGCTCACACAACATCCACCCGCATGCGTACTCACTCACCCTTCAGTGCCCTCCACACGCGCACGCGCACCCACCCACACCCACTCACACACCCACATCCTCTCCCCCCACACACCCAGGCCGCCCTCGTTGCCAACGCCGGTTGCGGCGGCGACTCCTGCCACCGCGGCTCCGCCCTTGGGGCGCTCCTGGGCGGCGCGACGGGGGAGAGCGGCATCCGACGACGCGCGGCGTGGATGATCGAGGGGTTGCGGGAGCGGGAGGAGATTGAGAGGGAGATTGGGGAGTTTGTTGAGGGGGTGGGGAGTAAGAGGAGAGAGGGAGACGGAGACAAGAGTGAGTTGTAGAGGGTGGGGATTGGGGTTTACGGGTAGGTACTTGGCGTAAGACATTGGGGTCATTTCTTGTTGGTATGGTTGGTGGGAGGTTTCACCAACAGTTGTATCAACCGTTGCCAGGTGGGTAGGTTTCTTAATAAGCTGGAGTTGATAGTGTTGCAGGTTTGTCAGTGTGTTGTGAGCAGAGTGATGCACACCAAGTGACTTAGAGAGAGCTGTTCCAGGTGTCTGCTGCTTTGCAGGTGGATGCCTGCGCCTTCTTCTTGAGTGCAGGCTCGCAGTGGTTGCTACAGTAGTATAAGTAGGCGAATGCATGTGGCGCTCGGTGGGCTGCCAGGTCTTGGAGCTAGTGTGAGTGGTTGGGGTTGGTGGGAGTATTGAAGTGGTGGCACAATCGGCTGCACATGTGGATGCAAAGGGTGTTTTCAGAAAAGCTTAGAACGCAAGGGGATGCAGCATACGCATTTGTTGCTTACTGACTGAGGGGTTTTGAAGGTGGTGTGATATGGATACAACGAGACAGCCAGACACACTTTACTGTACTTTATATTGCATTGCGCAATGCTAGAAACACACACACAGTCATGTTGGATACAATGATACAGCCAGACACACTTTACTGTACTTTGTATTGCAATGCGCAATGCTGGAGAAACACAGTGTCATGTTAAATACAAGAATATAAAATCGTTCCGCCCTAGGAGTATCTGGTGAAGAAAGTTTGCTCATTCCAACAATAGTTTGCAAAGGTATACAATTGTGACAGTGTTAGGAAAAGTAGAATGAAAAAGCGGTGGACAACTGGTTGTAGGTGGTTTGCACCCATCTGAACAGGATTGTCCCACGTTCAATCTCACATGCTAATACACTTTCATGGACACAGTGAATTTATAATCTGTCAACATATATATCATCAACATACACCCGAAGCGAAAGTCGTTTTGTCAGTATCAGCACATGATCATATATTCAACAGCAGAAACAGATTTATTTGGAGACAATCAATCTCTCGAACTTTATTAACAGAGTTTACTACAGCACTACCTATCTAGACCAAGGGGACTGTGTGGGTGACAGTCACTAAAATTAAGCATGTACAAAGTAATTACAACCCAAACCTCCTGGCTAACCAGTTGTGTCAATGACCGCACGAAACCAGAGGTAGTGTGCTGCAAACTGCAGCAAGGAAGCCATATCTGCTGGGGGAGCTGCGAAGAAGCTTTTGGCACATATCTTCTGTCTTGTTGATAGCACTGAGCCGCATAATTGAGCCAAAGAATTGAGCGCCCTGGTATGGCAGTCACATCAGATGCTGTGTTGCACAGACACTGAAGTTTGGCATGTGGATGGCAGAGGCATTGCCAATTACCTGCTGGGCAAAGGAGAAGCTCCAAGCCAGCAGACTTGATACAGCAGCAAGCTTGTTGGGTGGGTGGCAACCACTGGGCAGCTGCTTATGAATTGTGTTCAAGCTTTATGATCCTCTTACACCAGCTTAGAAGTCAGGTGCCCTGTGCGGCTCGGTCTTGCGTGCATGCTTGTCTGAGCGCCAACTCGACTTGCAGCAGTCACAAGGAGATAGAGGATCTGTCAAGTGCCCGTGCCCGTCGTGTCTTTGCCAGTTGGTGTAGTAGAAAGTGTTCTCTCGCATTGGTGAAGGAGGGCTACTTGAAGGCACAACAGCGTCTGCTTGATATGCAGCATGTGTATGACCGCGAGCAGCTACCTTCTTCAGCACTGGCACTACAGCTGGCCTGTAGTCAGGATCTGCTGGGAAATCCTCCTCATCATCATACTGTACATGCTTGCTGCCTGGCTTGACCAGCACTGACACCTTCTCCCCGCCAAGAATAAACGCCTCAGCGAGCTTGCAAGCAATGGAGCAGTAGCGGAAGTTGTCATGAAGGGACCGCTCACAGGTAACACAAGCGTTGAGAAAGCTCTTGGCTGAGCGAGGAGGATGCGGCCTTGCATTCAGGAAAACAATGCGCGCACTGTTGATAACATACGTCTGAATCTGATTCAGGTCCAGCCCAACCCTTGCCGCCTCACCACATCTCACTGCGTCGTGGTACGAAGACTTGCGCACTTGCAGCAGTCTATGAGCCTGGCATAGCAAACAATACGTTACGACCCGAGTATGAACCTGAGTTACAAGGTGCTAGCGCAAGCTCAATAAGAAGCCTTGTCACTAGACAGTCCATTGACGGCGCAATGCATGCAATCGCGACTTGGCAAAGGGGTGAACTACGTTGCCGTGAGGCAAGCAATGCTCACCTTGTGGTGATGTATGCAGATGGAGCACAGAGGCTCGGTCGCGCAGTCTATGCAGAAGAAGTTGCGCTCGTTGCGGGCCGCCGTCAGATGAAGAGGGCATTGGCCAAAGTACTCGTGAGCGACCAGCGCCTCAACCCAAGGAGCAGGATGCGCAGCTTGGACCTCGCCGTCTTTGGGCGGGTTCTCATGCTGGTAGCTCTTCCAGTTGGGCTTCGCAACCCTCCCCATCATCGTTGCCTTCAACCTCCTCTTCAACGCCGCTTCAGACCCGGCCAATACCGAGCTTCCGCTTGGGGCGGACAAGCGCCCCTCTCTGTACACCATTCCCGAACCTGCCTCACTCTTCGCAGAGGTTTGCCTTGAATGCACTATTTCCGCAAGAGCTCTCACACCACAAACGATCACACCACAGACCAGGACACCAACACCGCCGCCTCTTGCACTAGCACCGCCGCTGCCGCAATTCAAGGCTGCTCACAAGCTCAGCAATACCAATGCTGCATTGTAAGCATACTTTATACCGCCGCCACAGAAAGGGTCGCGCGTTGCGAGCGCCGAGCGCAATCTGCACCCGGGCATTGGTACCAAGCCGCGTCGGGTTGAGCTTAGGGCTTTTTCGCCACTGTTCGCCTACCGCCAATATTTGCGCCGTCCGATCCGGCAAATCTGGCCGATTGAAACCGTACGTGACCGGGGCTATAGGGTAGCTACAGGTGGGGTAGTCCGGCAAGTCGACCGGTTCGTGTAGGATTGTGTCCGATCGAGCGCTCTCGACCGGTATCGGTCTCGACCCGCCACATAAGCGCGAGCTTTGCCGAACGTTCGCGATTCTGTTGATGTTCCTCTACTGTGCGCGCCTCTTTCTCACGTCAGCACAATGATCTCGGCACCCTTTTCCCCCTGCTGACCAGCCACGTGGCCTGCTACTGTGCCGCCGGTGCTTGTGCCATTCCCACGCCCGTCCCGCGGCTCGGAACGTCAAGAACCTTCTACAGTACACTTGTCCTGGAGCAGGCGGTACTTGCAACGTGGCATCATCGTGCGTCTAGCGCTGCGATCCAACGGCGTGTACCCGGCACAACTGCTGGTTCCGTGTCATGTAAGCTGAGCGGTAGGACACGGTACTTGACTCCCTAGTGGTGATCGGACGGTAGATGGCGGGAGATGTGTCGGGAATACAGGCGTGAGATCTGTTGTTGGCAGGCGAGGCGTGTGCTGCGGTGATTGGTGAAGCCACGCCATGATGCACTGCAACGGCGCGGTTACTTTTTGTCTGTTCTGAAATGATTGCGTAGTCAGTTGAGTGAGTACAATGACGTGGCGGGAAAAGGCGCGTGATGGTTATCATTATTGCGTTGCGGCTTGCTCAGATCAGTGGCAATGCGCTTTAATTGTGGCGGAGGTGATCGCGGCAAAAGCGCGTAAGGGCGTGTGGGCTGCCACCGTGGCGGCCCTGCAGATTCCCTTGCTTTGAATTGATGTTTGCACTGCGCAGTGCGCAATCGGGCTTGTGATTGACGGATTTTCTGGTTATAGGCCATAACCAGAGGAGATTGTCAAACGGTTTGACAATCTCCTCATCAATTGGTAACAAAGACACTCCATAGTGGGCCGTTGTTAATGTGTCTGCTCCAATTGTATTCAATGTGCTCTGTATCACTTGTGGTTCCAGCATTGCATACATTGAATGTATATGCAATACACTTGCCTTTAATACATATATAATATTAATATATCAGCGTACGAAAGCGTAATGTTTATTATTAGCTTGTATTGGTTCAACACTTATGTAACTATGTAATCAAGAGCTGTAGCTAAATTCGCATGCATATCTTTGCAATGCATAATATACAACAGTTACCAACGCTTGTATAACCAACTTCGAACCTAATAAATTTATCATCGAAAGTCGTGTATGTATCAAACGTATCACTTACATCAGAGCTGCGCGAAGCACGCTTAGAGAATGCATTGTGCTAGCATATACACAAAACAGGCAGCACAGCAAGCAAACAAGACTTTGGAATTAGAATGTAGGCGGGGGCCACGACAGAGCTGACAGCTTATACAACTATTTTAACAACCACAATAACCACACTAAACCCTCAGGCAGCAACAAGCAGGGGAAGTGGCAAGACGGCAGCAAGATTACCATGAGCAAAGCGCAGGGCAGGAGAGGAGAGGTTAGGCCGGGCTTGATCAGACTTCAATTGCATTTGTGAACGGACAGACGCCTAGACAGCTCGGCCCCCTGCGATTTACTCTGATGTCACCGATGATTATGCCGCCGCCAACCCGTTCGGTCTTATACCTGTCAGCGCTTAACACCCAAGTTAGGTTAGCACAAGTATTTTGTCTGCAATACTTTTTGTGAAATGGGCTGTACTAGATGCAAATAAGCATACCAGACCGCCAGCATACAAGCATGTGACTGTTTTTACGTACATGCGGGCACTTACACTGCTCCCCACACTCCCTTACCCTTGCACTCACCTGTACCTACGTGTTTGTTGATGCTGTGGATGCCTCCCACTTCTTGCACATCAGGTGATACAAGTACGTACTAGCAAGGGCGGGTGTATGATACTACGTATAGGTATACCACTCACCTGTACCTACCTGTTTGTTGATGCTGTGGATGCCTCCCACTTCTTGCACATCAGGTGATACAAGTACGTACTAGCAAGGGCGGGTGTATGATACTACCACACGGATTGACGTTCAAGGACCAGGTATGGTCCTTTCACGGACCCCCAGGACCATGCATGGTCCGTATCCCGCGGGCCAGGACTGCCTGGTCCGCGAGTGACAGACCGTTCCTGGTCCGTTCGGGGTCCCGAATCCTGGTGCGCAGTCACGCACCAGATGTGGTGCGTGGCTGGACCAGACATATTACCGGTCCTACTGGCCGCGAAAGACTGGACCATATACGGTCTGCAGCCGGACCAGGCATATTGCCGGTGCGACTGTCAATGGGTGTACGGACCATGCGTGGTCTGGACCACAACAATGCCGGTCTATATATGTTGCGGTGAATGAATTCGATGGGACTGGTCCGAACCACACTGATTGGGCGGACCGTTGCTGGTGCACGCTCAGCTTATCGGTCATTTTGGACAAGCAGCACGCACCATACATGGTCTGCCGCCTTAACAAGCTCTTACTGGTTCAAAATCTAGTAAGTTGTGGACCATTCATGGTCCTTCAGCTAACCAGGCAGCTATTGGTCCAAATTGTCGTATACTTGCGGACCGTATATGGTCCTTAACTTAACGAAGCTCTTCCTGGTCCGAAGGTCTGGGAGAGTACGGACCATGCGTGGTTCTAGGTTGGTCCGCAGAACAGTGATTGGGACCATCGCTGATGCACGCTCAGCTCCTTGACAGTCGCACCATGTATGATGCGACTGTCAAGGGTAAGTCTTCATGGCAGCCTCTAGTAACCGTCGATCCAAGCTTATCGAACGGCGTGCAGTTACTCCATAGAGTCAAGCACCTTGCATGGTGCGACTGTCAACTCACGTGCATGGGCTCAGAGTACCGTGGTCTGTGCAATAGGGTTTTACCGCTCAGTGAGGTGGCGCCGACGGAGGGAGCAGGCGGCGGCGCTCTTGTTGGTGGCGGCGGCGGCGGCCTCTTGGCGGTGTACTTGGTGGACGAATGCTGGCGCAATATCAATGGCAAGCAAAAAAGCTGTCAAGTTTGCCAGGGACATTAGTACCAAGCTGGGAATCAACTTGCAACCAGCCGATAAGAGGAACACCAGTCGTAGGCACCGCCGTCGCAGCCAACAGAGTTCCCTACCCATGCCGGAGCAGGCGGCTGATGTGCAGCACGATGTTGACAACCCACAGCCTGCCCATGAAGTTGAGGCCACGCACGACCAGCTGGATGGTGAGATCAGCCAGCAGCATGAGCGGTAAGTTAACTTGCTGACCTTACTTGCTTCTCTGCAATGGTCATGCGGTCTTCTGTGCATGCCACCAGCTATCGTTGCTGTGACAGCCTTCACCAGTAATATGTCCTTCACATGCTAGGAGACTGTCAACAAACTGCACGCGCACTAGCTGCCTTGCTGTGTATTGCTGTCAGTTGATGGTGCCAGCGCATATGGTCTAACTGCTGGATTTCTGTAGGCCTCCCGCAAATCAACAGCCGACTGTCCATGTGGCCGGCATCACTACCAATGGAGTGGCAGCCACACTTCACCCAAGGCAACAGCCGACTGTCAATGTTGCCAGCACCAGCAGTGCCGCAACAGCTCCACTGCAATTCAATCAGTCTGATCAACAGCCGACTGTCAACATGGCTGGCACCAGCAGTGCTGCCCCCTCTCAGCAACCATGGCAACAATCAGACCTGCAAGAGACTGTTGACATGCCAACTGACAACTTGCATGCGCTGACTAGTGACGAAGAGGCTGTTGAAGAACCCGAGCAGCAAGAAGTCTCCCAGAGGATTTGCTCTTGCCTGAGGTGCCATGGCAAGGTGAGCACTAATCATGTTGCTCATGCTCACTCATGGCGCGCACGGTTGTTGGACATGCACTGAGGCTGTCCATGCGACTGTCATGTTCGCCCACTGCTATGCGCACAACGTTGTGAACCATACTTTAGTTGTTGACGGCCCGTTTCTTTTGGCAGTTGATTGACTTGGAGACTGCCATGGCCCATATACGACTGGACACGGCGGCGCAAGAAAGTATGCACCCACCGCCAATGCCTTCAGCACAATGCGATACCCCTCAACCAGGCATTTCTTGCCAACAACAAACCTCAGAGACACCTACGCAAAAGATGCTGGATAAGTTCATGTCACTGCTGACAGACTTGGAGGACTCTCATGCCTAGCAATCATTGATCAATAAGGTGCTGAAGATTGTTTTCGGCGCTGAGGATTCAATCGTTCAGCTTGCCAAGGATCCTACTTATGACCACAGTCAGCTGCGAAATGACCTCCACGCCTTGCTCGGCCAGCGCAACCCCTCCCAGCCGGCTGACATCACGGCTGTCGATGCATTGCTGACTTCCATCGGAATGCCAGAGTCGCAGAGATATACAGCATGCACGAGATGCAGTTATCTCTTTCCAGATGCTTACCCATCCGGGTTCGATGACAGCGAGGACAGCTACGAGGCAGATGACAGTCGCCACAAGCTTGTGAAGCGCTTGTGGAAACAGCCGTGCGGAGGCCAATGCGGGCGCACGCGCAAGGAGTGCATTGACTTTCTGTACACACCCATTGGTCCAAGGCTCGGTCCGTGGCTGCAAGTACCTTCTATTGCATATGACAACCTTGCTGCTTGGCATGCCAATCTTGGCAGCAAGTGGAGAGAGCTGTCTTTTTTTGGGGACTGCACGAAGACCATTCCTCTGCCAAACAAATGCGATTGTGGACGCTACAATGATGACATTGACATGTCCCAGCACAGGGATGGATATCAGAAATGGCATTGCGAATGCTCCTATGACAATGAAGAGGCTGCGCAGCAGTGTACTGGAGACCCGCGCAACATTGCGCTCATGCTGCACAGTGATGGTTTCAGCTGCGCATCAACTACAAAGCGGAGCAGCCTTGTCATCAACGTTGTTGTACTCAACGGAGGCAAGCGCGTCAGCTCACAGGCGTCTTCCATCATGCCCGTGGTATTTGTCCCAGTTTACGAACCACTCGACGCTGACAAGGACTGTCTGAACCCGTTTAGTAAACCCTTGCTGGCTGAGTTGGAGGATTTGTACGCCATGGGCTTCCCTACGTACTACGGTTTGGACTCCAGCCAGGTGAACATCAAGCTCCCTCATCGATCGGCCGGTACGCTTGATACATCTGTTCACAAGACCTCGTGCGCAATGCTGTGTCATGAATGTGACTGTCGACATCGCCTGTCAACTTAATACCCATTGTAATGAATCGAGCAGAGTAAGCACAGTCCATTGAGGCTGTGCAAAAACGACTGTCACAATTATGCAATGCATTGGTTGCCACCTTTTACGAGTCCATCCCGCGTTGAGAAGACTGTCATCAGCGACTGTCACCAGCGACTGTGTTTGCAGTGCAGCTGTCTAATGTACGGGACAGTCCATGTTGACAGTCGCGGTTGTGTCCTGCGCATAGCTTCACACGCGCTGCCCACAAAGCAGTGCGTCCTGATGCAACGGGTTTTGCAGGTGAGAAGATTTTCCTCAGAGCCATTGTCATGAACATAGCCGGTGACAATCCCGCTCAAAGCGAGATGGGGCAATTCAAGAATGGCGGCTTATGCGGTTGCAGGGCTTGTTGCCTGCTGGCAACTCATATCCGGTACTCGATTGTTACCAAAAAGGTTACTCAAGATCCCAGCACTGGCAACGATGTTGTTGAAGAAACTCGAAGCAACAGGACCGATTTCCACTACGCTAGCAGCCGCTACCACAGTCGCCATCCATTTGCCAAAAGAACTGCAGAGGCCACATACCTGCTGTGTGATGAAGTTGAAAGCACAGAAGATCCCAATCGCAAGAAAGAAAAAGCCAAGAAGTATGGCGTCAACGGGCTGTCGCCTTTGTGGAGGCTTTGGCGGATGTACAAGTTTGACCCATGCCAGGACATGGTCTTTGATACCATGCACACGCTAGCCGAAGGACTGGCCAAGAGCTTGACAGCCTGCACTCTGATGGATGGTGGCGACGAGCAGGTCAGCAAGGCTGAGATTGACAGTCGGCTAACTGTGATGAGAAACGCACGGCCCAGGGAGTTGAGGCATGGTAACCGCTGGCCACATGGCCTCAGCAGTCGCCTTGGATGGTGGAAGGCGCAGGAGCACCAGCTCTTTGTGCAATTTGCTGTGCCTTATGTTTTTCACAAGCTGCTAAGCGAAGAAAGGAGAGACCTCGTCATGTGCCTCCACATGATATTTCGCTTGTTCTTTGACATCTCGCGCCGCTTGGGTTGGGATTCCGGCCGTCTGGGCTCGGGGGAACGGGCTCACGGCCTTGGAGGAACCCTACATTCTTATTCGAGGGCAGCAGCTGCTGCGCAAAGTGTGGATGCTGACGGAGAGACCAAGGCTGCTCCCCTACATGCTGGCTTACGACTTCAGCAACCCAGAGCTGCGATTGCTAGCAGCTGATATACCTCTCCCCGTATGGCCTAAAACCGGGGATGTGCTGCTTGTAAGACATGAGGATGAGAAGAAGTCGGTCTTTGACTTTCACGTGCCCACTGACCCACCAGTACCTGGATCTGATGATCCTCCGCCATGGATCGTCGTTGTTCGACAGCCCCAAGTTGACGATGAAGGCAACATGTTGGTTGACTACCTGAAGCCTGCTCCTAGACCAGCGAGTGCCCGCCAAGGCCTGGCGCGGTGGGTGGTCAATAAAGACTGTCGCAACCAGAAGGTGTCACCCATTGCGGTCAAGAGGAAGCTGAACTGGCAGCAAGTTGATCAAGGCAGATGGCAAGAGCAGCCAACAACTGAGGTGGTGCGCATGTTCTATGACAGACATGTCATGTACTACAAGGCAGGAGAGCCCGAGGCAGGTATGCATAACGATTTTTGGCAACAGTCCATGCGGCTGTCAAGGTGACTGTCGTTGCGGCTGTCAATTGTGCTCATGTGTGGTTTCATGTTGTGAGTGGTTGACAGCCTGCAACAAGGCAATACGTGTCACTTACAGTCCATGCGGCTGTCAATTGTGCTCATGTGCTCATTTGTGCTTGTTGTGAGTGGTCATTACTGAAAGAAGGCATAAAAACACTGATGTTCATCTTAGGCATTAACACGCTTGTACTATACACAGATTATGTACACCAAGAAGGTTCAGATGTACCCCAGGATCCGCTGGTAGTACGCAAAGGCAATCGTTCTATGTAACTGCCTAGCGCGGGCTAAGGTATACCTGGTGGGTTCAGTCCTTACCGACCTGCGCCTTACCGCCTGAAAAAGCCTGGCGGTATCTTGTCAAGGCGTCCATGCCTTCAGGGGTATGCAACCACTGCAATGCAGCTTGGAAGTCGGTAGGGGTTGTCGCCTCCAACACGGCCGGCTGCGCACGACGCGCAGCCATCCGCCTGTCAAGCTGCTCCAGGAAGTCCAGGAATGATGGCATGGTGAGGAACATCGCTTCAAAGATTGAAGTGATGTTGACTTCACTGATGACTTGGGCCTCTCGCAGAATGCCAGTGTAGTGTGCATCCGCGTTACGGTAGAAGTTGAGGAAGCCATCGAATTCTCCCAACCCTCAAATCCTCCCTGTCCACCTGGTCTGTTGCGCTGATGCAGATCCCTTAGCTGGATTGAGCGCTGCATCAAGTGACGTTGCCATCCCCCCGCACCCTGTGTAAACTTGTTGGTCCAGCCAGCAACCAAGGCGGTCGGACCACCCGCCAGCACGTCGTCACGCTCGTAACTTCGCAAGTTGACAAAGAGGTTCGTCACCTCACGCGCCCATTCCCGAATGGTGTTGATGAAGTCATGCGCACGGTGATGTTCAAGCTGCTGCTGTTGCTGCCGAAGCTGGTTCTGCAGCTGCGTTTGTTGCTGTTGCGCTTGCTGAAGCTGTAGCTGCAGGTCCTGGAGGTGTTGCTGCGGTGGCTGCGGGAGCTGTTGTTTGAGCTGGTCTACCTCATCCTGGAGGGCTTCCATCTCCGACTTCGCTTGATTGTACTTCCCATCTGCGCAGTCGTACTGGTTCTGCAGGCTGTTCAATGCATCTTGCAGGCTGTTCAATGCCTCTTGTTTAGGCCGCTCATCGAGTGCAGCGTAGAGCTCCACCGATAGCTGTTCCAGCCTGTCAATGTTGCTATGCGCCTCCCCCAACTGTTGCTGCACCTCTCCCAACTGCTTCTCTGCATTCTCAGCTCGCACTCTCACTTCGTTGACAGCCTCAGTGTTGATCTGCGCGTGCCCCAACTGTTGCTCCAGCTCTCGATTGCGGGCTCGCACCTCTTCCAACTGCTTCTCTGCTCGTTCAGCTCTCTCTGTCAGTGCGTTGACAGTCTCAGTGTTGATAGCCTCAGGAACAGGTTGTACCGCTTGCTGCTGCAGCTTGAGTAGCTGTTCCCTTGTACGGTGCAGCTCTTTACCAACATTGGCCGCCGCACTTGAGGTGGACTCCAGCTGCTGCACCCGTTCCAACAGACTGGCGTTGTGCTGATGGTACTCGTGAAGCACCGCATCGGTGGAGCGCCAACGGTTCTCTGCGTCTGCCGCCATGGTGGTCATCGATGCGTTTGATGCTGCAACCTCCTGCTGTGCCTGAAGCAACTGCCGGCGCAGACTGTCAACCTCCTCAGCATTGGATTTTGCTGCCAACTCCCTTTGCCGCCGCAGCTCCTCAGCATTGGATACCGCCGCCAACTCCCTTTGCTGCAGCTCCTCAGCATGGGATTTTGCTGCGAACTCCCTTTGCTGCAGCTCCTGCAGCTGCTGCCGCAGCAGTTTGTCTTCACGGGTGAAGTTATCAGCCAGCAGCCTACGCTGCCGGTGTGACTCCTCCAGATTGTTGAGAGCACGTTCAAGTTGATTCTTGCGTATCTCATTGAAGTTGCGCATGGACTCCTGCAAGACCGTGTGACTGGTCTGTGCCCGCTCGTTGGCATCCTGCAGCAACAAAACAAGAAGTGAGTCCACACACTAGCCAGCAGAGCATTGCCAACATGCATCAAACTTTGTGACAGTCGTCAACGACCATTGAGGACTGTCAAAAGTTTGCGCCCGCATGGGCACAAACTGTTGACAGTCCTCAATGGTCGTCGTCAACAGTTTGTGCCCATGCGGGCGCAAACTGTATGCTGCAAGACTTGTTGACAGCCCATGTGTGTATAAACTGTACCTTTACTGCAGATGCCAAGTTTTGCACGGCTTGCAATGCAGCGTCGAGGTCGGCGGCGTGCACGCTATCGGCTTCTCGGATCTTCACAAGCGCCTCGGGCTCAGCGCCGGGAGTCAGGTCCCGGGTGACATTTTGCAGAGGTAGAGGCGGCCGGCCCTGTGGCGTACTCGGTGTTGGCGTATTCGCTGGTGGTGTCGGACCTGCGACAACTTTTCGCAGACGTTCTCTGAACGAAGAGCCTGATAGCTGCAAGGTTGATAGCTGCAAGGTTCCGGTAGGGGTGGACTGACCAGTTGATGGCGTGGTTGATTGTGGAGTTCCTTCTGTGGCTGCTGGCAGGTCCTGGCGCTGCTTTTTGGACGGTGGTGGAGTCAGAGGAGGGGGACCTGCTGTTCTCGGTAGCTTGGGACTGTCAACACGTGGAGGGTCTGGGGCTTGCGTACTGGTGCCAGCTGGCATACTAGTACCAGGGGGAGGTGCCGGTGGGCCATGGGGATTGTGAGGGGGAGGGGACGGTGGGCCATGGGGGTTGTGAGTGGGACTGTGAGGGGGACTGTCCTTTGGCCTGTCAGACCGCATGGGCCTTGGACCAGTGGTGGGTGGACGCATGTTGGCGCGCTCGAGCCAAGTCCACAGGGGATGCGAATCAATCTCTATATCACTCATGGGGTTCACAGGTTCAGGCCTGGCAGGCACCGCCTGAGCCGCAGTGGAAGGCTCCGTCATGGCTTCCAATGCACGTGCTGCATCAGCCTCCTTGTCCTGCTCCTCCTTCTTCTCCTCGTGCTCGATCTGCTCGTTGACGATGACACGCAGCGCGTCTTGCATCTCCTCGGAGAGGAGCTTCTTCCAGCCTTTTTGAAGAATAGCTGTTATCTTCTTCTCCCAATGCTTTTCCCTTTCCTCCTGCTGCAGTTCAAGCGATACAGCCTGCCGGGTAAGAGCTTTCTCTCTGGCAGCCAGGCCAAGTGTCTGAGCTTGGTGCGCCTCGACTGTCTTGGTGTA
>RHPI01003009.1:37462-81719 GCA_009103225.1 Chlorokybus atmophyticus
ATAGAACAAAACAACATCATGCATAGCAAGTGACATGCACAGGATCCCAGCAGCGACTGTCAATGCGATGCGCGATGCGCCTTAGCACAGAGCATTGACAGCCTATGCATGTCGTAAACAATCTTGATTGTTGAACGTTCTTACCTTGATGGCTTGCTGGTATTGAAGCCCCATAGCCTTGCACACATCCTGGTCCTCCCTACCGCCCCGGTTGTTGATCATGCGCACGCATCGGCACACCTGCGTGTTGAAGTGCTGTCCAATTTTGGTGGGCTTGATCTCTCCCCCAGTTGGTTGACCCCTTGCATCACGGTGACCAGCTTGCACATTGCACATGCAGAACGGGCAGCCCCAAATAAACGGCGCCCCTGTGGACGCCCGCCTTCGTTCCATGATGTCCAACTGCCTGGCAATCCTTCTCCTAGCGACTGTCTTGTACAACTCCTCACAGCTCCGCACACCTCTCCTCGCTTCACCCTGCGCCCTGAGCTACACCCATAACCACAACCACAACCACCACAACCACAACAATAGCAAACTATACTAGCGAGACCATGCAACGGCTATGTACGCCGCCAACCTCCCGTCCAATCTATGATGTCCCATCAATGACAGCCGCCAAGTTGGTGAGTCCCTAGCCCTAACACTGCTAACCCTTGACAGCCGCCTTGTAAATTCTACGCAATTTGTTGCTAGCAGTGCGTTTGGCGTCGATTCGACGTGGCGTCGATTCGACGACAATAAATGACAACCCCCAGATATAAGGTGAGTCTAGGGATTGACAGCCGCGTCGCTAGCTTTGTGAGTTCCATTGACTGTGTCGCACTGCATTTGGCACTGCACAATTGCGGCTTGTGCGGCGGTCACAATGCTTGTGCGGCTCGTGCGACTGCCCAGATGGAACACAATAGGACTTGACAGTCCTAGTGAGTAGTGAGTTCGCTTGCGAGTTTGCATGCGCCCTGGTTGTGTGTTGCTTGAAGAATTGCACTAGTCGTTTGTGGTTTGCTGCTTGAGCTGTCAGCGCTTACCTGAAAGGTGTTTTGCTTTGAAGCTTGCATGCCTTGTTGATTGTGCGCTGAGTCACTGTCTGTGCACTAAGTTCGGTTGCTTGTTCAGGCTGTTCAGCTGACATTATGGCTACTGGGGAGGGCAGCCAACTGCCTGCTGCAGCTGATTGCTTCAGGGCCAAGGGCAACCATTTGCTGGGCCAGGTGACAGGCCAGCAGTTCTTGATGAAGGAGGAGTACAAGCATATGCGCACAACGCTGATGGTCAACCTGGAGAAGCTGAAGAAGGAGATGTTAAGCAAGTGGCCACTACCTCAAGGTATGAAGGGCAAGGACTTCAAGATGAATGCCGAGCACCGGCAGGAGCTCGACGAAGTATGCGAGGCGGTCTTGCAGCAGTCACTTCCACTGGTCTTTGACGCAAACCACACGCTCACGTGGACAAAAGGTGAGCTGCTTTCTTGGTGATATCTGCTGTTTGACAGAAACTTGAATTCAGCTGTGTTGAAGTGAGCTTTCAAGCGTGTCGTTCAGCTTTCAGTTCACTCACTGTCTGCTTAGCTGTCTTGCCGTTGACAGTCCTTGCCCTGGTTGCTGTGTTTGTGCTTGTTGATTCATTGACCAGTTGCGATATGATGTCTTTGAGGCTGTCTTCTGCTAGATGCCATCTTCCAACAGCTGAAAATGCTGTGTTGGAGCTGTCTTGCCGTTGGTACTTTGCTGTACTCTTATCTGCTTGTGTTGCAGCACAAATCAAGCAGCATGTACTGGTGCTGCAGTACTCCGTTGGCGCGAAGCGCGGCAGTGGTACCGGGAAGAGCGTCCAAGAACGCAATGAGGCCAAGAAGCAAAGGCGTGGCAGCGACAGAGAAGCTGCACAAGGCAGCCGCGCTGCTCAAGCTGGAGCTGGCTGGGGCATGACATTTTGTCTGGGGAGGGACATGAGGGCCAACCAGCAGGTGGTCATGCTTGCGCCTTTAACCGCTCTTCCTCTCACAAACGCTTAGTACCGGGCCACTTGGCTAAAAGAGAGGTAAGCAACCATGGTGCTGTTGGTCGACTGTCGGTCCTGTTGTACTGTTTTGCTGAGCTGCTGCCTCCATGCATACTGGCTTAACACATGGTGCCTGCTACTCTGAATGCTACTCTGCGTGTCACGACAGGGGTGCGGACGGATTTGCTAAAGATCAGGTGTTCGACATTTGCAACAACGCAGTAGTTGTTGGCGTCGCCACCATCGATTCCGTATGCGAGCCAGACCAACCAATGCGCACGTATCTAGTCTCTGTTAACCACTGGATGGCAATGAGAAGTGAGGATGGCAACCTTGCCGTTCAACTACCTGTGAAAGAAAGGCATTTTCTCTATGGCACGCCGACAAGCAGCTGCCATGGTGGGCTTACTCTGGAGGTACATTGCTTGCTGTGGATATGCACATGCTCCTGCTGTGACTGTATGGTGTAGTGTATGAGCATTTCTTGTGTTAAACACAACAACATGCAGGGCAGGGAGATGGAGTGGCCCATGATGTTCTTGGCCAGCGGAGGCATCTGCCCCTGTGAGGCATGCGCTAACGATGAGCGCATTGCGGTGCCGGGTTGCATCAAGGACCGGCTGCCTACGCCCGCAGCCAGGCACAGCACAGACACAGAGGTTAATAAGGGCTGTTGTTAGGCTGCTGTCACATGATGAACAGTCGCCAATGCAGCCATTGATCACGCTTTGACAGTCGCAAAGTGCATTACATGTTGCAGTTCTTGACAGTCATCAACGCACTGCAGACTGTCAATGGTATTGACAGTCGCCAATGGACTGCACTGACAACTTTAGGTCCTAGGCAGGTTGCTGGGGCGATCTCTGACTGTGAAGATGAAGAAGCCGCCGCCATGGACTTGCGAACTGCAGCGGGGATCGTGTGCAACACCAAGCCCAACGCCCCCACCAGAGAGGAGGCAATGGACATGTATGAGTACTACCACCACATCGAGCACACGCTGTTCCACAATGGTCACCAGCTGGCATTCAAGGACCCCGACCGAATGGAGCGTGTGCCAGACGAGCTGATCTTGAGAGCCATTGTCAGCTTTGCTGCCAGGAAAAAGTGGTTGGTGTCCAACAAAGATGTTGAAGGAGGGTGCGAGTGGGGATCCAATCGCAAACTACCAGGTATGCATACTTCACTGCAGCAAGTTAACGACAGTCCTTTGCTGGTTTTCAAGAGTGATGATTTGGTACAATGCAGGGCTTTTGAGCGAGGCAAAGAAGAGAAAGCCATTCCGACCCAAGAGGCAGTGGACGCGACAGCCCTCGTCATCCTTCTAGGTGGGTGGTTTGCTGTGCTATGGTCAAGTTACTGTTTGTGTAAGCACGTGACAGTACAGTTTTTGTGCAGAGCTCAACAAGCTCGCTGAGTGTTTGCAAGAGATGCTGTTGAGCAAGGCTGTCGCGGGTGTCTTCACATTGAGGCTGAATCAACCAGGGAGAGCACAAGTCTGGCTTTCAGGCGAAGGTGCTGGCAACACAAGAGACTGATGTTATTAGCTGCTCCTGTTACCTCCTGTAACCGCAGCTTGAAGTGCATGTAGAAGACTGTAGCTACAGTCTCACTGGCTTGACACTGATGGGCTGTCGTTTGACAGTCCATTACAGCATTTTTGTGAATTGCATGCGTGTCGGATTGTATGCACCGGGCACGGTGCAGGCACCAGTGCTAAGATCATGCATGGATTCAATAGCTGTGACATCATGACAGACCATACATGGTGCGACTGTCAATCAGACCATGTGGTGCGTTGTCTGTTAGGACCAGACATGGTGCCGCTTGTGGACCATGCATGGCTTCAATGGCTGTGACATCATGATAGACCATGCATGGTGCGACTGTCAATCAGACCATGTATGGTGCGTTGTCTGTTAGGACCATGCATGGTACCGCTTGTGGACCACATATGCACAACAAAGTCCGTATCCATGGACCGTGCATGGTGCGACTGTCGATCAGACTGGCACCATAAATGGTCCACTGAGCCAGGAGGGCAGCGCACCATGCATGGTCTGAAATATGTCAGTTTAAAATAAGACTTCCGGTCCGTATCCATGGACCATACATGGTGCGACTGTCGATCACCAGACATGTGGAAGTAACAAATCATGCCTGGTCTTCTGCGCCAGGGGGCATTGCACCATACATGGTCCTTGCAAACTCATACAAACAGGTCACCATACATGGTGCGACCCCAAAAAAACATGGGACCGTTCACGTGAGGTTTGGACCATGCATGGTCCGACTGTCATTGACAGTCCGACCATATATGGTCCACCAATTTCACTTAGCAGGGGAAAATCCCGGTCCAGAGGTACGGACCATTCATGGTCCTTTGACGTCAATCGGTGTGTACGTATAGGTATACCTATACGTAGTATCATACACCCGCCCTTGCTATGCATACAACCACCTGCGTAGTTTGCCATGCAAAGCTGACTTCGCTCAGCCCTCACAATGCATGGCAGCTAGAAAGGACAGCATGTCGCTCAGAAAATGCAAACGATATGTGCACGATCTAAGAAACCAGATGCATTCAATGTCACAAGTTGTGACACGACTACCCCCATCTATGCCTGCTTGGCGATGTTGACGTTTGGGTGTGGCGCTCTGCGTCGTGGTATTCTTGCAAACACCCTGCCGTTGAGCTTGCAATACATACGTGAGCACAGGCCAATGTTTGGTGTTTGAAACAAGATCATATCTAGAAAGTGTATAGTGGTGCTTTCCGCAGACTGAGTCAATGTGAGTGTCTGTGGCGGGTAGATACCTCCACCCACCACAGTTGTCTCCTCATACATCGCCGCATCAAAAATTATCAATCCAAAAACCAAGACAACATTAACATACTCACCATTGAAGTACACCACCTGAGGAGCTGGTCGTTTAGGCCTTGAGCTTTGAGCTGGCGCACGAATTACAGCTCCTTTGACTCAAAGGTTGTACTTGGGTTCGCAAGCCAAGTACAAGTTAGCTATATAGACCCTTGCATTGTTGCCCGTGGGGATCCCCACTTCTTGCTTGTGGACTTGGTCACCTGCTGTGCTAACGAACAGGTTAGATGGCAGATAGGCAAGGAGTGTGGACAATGTGTGTGATGTGTAAAACTTGCCCGTTACAGAGTCCCGGTGGCTTGGCTTTGCGTACCCACTGGTGCTCCCGCACACCAACCTTGTACGTTAGTGCAGCACAGTAGCACTTCTGTGTAAGTCTGCTGCATGTCCAAACAGTTTATCCACCAATGCCGACATACATGCAAGCATATATTATGCCAAGCTTTCTTTCACTTTTACCGTTACCTTTGGCCTTAGAGTGCAGTATAAACTTTTTCGAAGGAAGGTTGTTAGGAATGTAGTAAGCAACACGTATAATTCAAGCACACAAGCAATCATTAGCAAGTTTATAAATGATGTGCATGTGAAATAAGCGCTTGTTCATAAATGATATATAAGTACATATACGGAGCGTATTATACGGTATCAGAAAATCATCTACTTGTTAACTTATCGTATCAGTTGAAAGCCCAATGTAAATATGACAATATGATTGTGTTATTATAATATGTAATTGTTGCAGCATGCACTCCTTGACGTTGGTACATTGTGAGTATATTATATGTGATTACATATACACAACATACAATGAGCAAATAAATGTTAAAATAGTTGTCACAAGTTTATACCAATTTGAGTTATGCTATGTATATGTTTCATATATATTGCTTACTGTCTCTGAATGTTCACACTTAGTGTTATATACAGTCCAGACAATAATAATTGTTAGAGAATACATCTCAATAAAACCATGAAGCTATTAACTATAGCAAAATGCTTGTCATTATTATTTATACATAATTGTTTTATCCATAATAAGTTTTATGTAGATGTTTTTGAGTAAAACAACTCACTATGCTTTATGCACTATGCGCAATCACCGTGATGGTGTTTTATTGAATTAAAGGCCTTCAGTTACATTCTAAGTACGTAACTGTGAGATTTAGCCGTTTTAATTTTAGAAATGGTAAGAACGCCTTTTACAATTGAGTTACCATCTTTGCATAATGTGTTTAAACATGCCAAGTAGCACACGAAAGGAGTACAGTCTACCCTCAATGTAGTGACCATGGATGTTTCAAGAAAATATGTCACTACAGAGAGGTGTCATTCCTTCGATGTAGTGACCAGGTGTCACTGTAGCGCAATACAGCAATGTAGTGACAGTCTGTCGTTATAACGAGGTATTAGCCTGCTGCTAAGCTACCTTCTATGTAGTGACTACTGGTCACTACATCAAGGTGGGCATGCAAACTCTGGTTGCATTCATTGGTGACAATGTAAGCATGCCAAGACATTGAACACATGCGCGTGATGCCTTCATTACACTACTCTCCATCAATACATGTGCACAATCAGCTCCGCTAAGCAACAAATGAAAGAATGTCCGCTTGCCGCGCGCGCATTGTGTTGACGGCCGATGCGCGCAACGTCTTGGCAATGATGCGCTGCATGTCTAATGCATCACGTGATGCAAATGTGAATGCATTGTCATCAATAAACACTTGCAATCGACTAGCTATCAAGCGAGCTTCTTGTAGTGGAACGCATGGTGGGGGGATGTTATCAACATCAGCGTCGTCGGGATCCTCTTCCTCCATCAGGGAGTCAGGCTCTGTGACCATCTCCACCAGCTCCTCCACGCTCAACTCGGCCTCAACTTCATTCTCTTCAACCAAGTTGACGTACTCTTCCACGATCATCTTATCTTCAATGTCAAGGCGGCCAATGAGAGAAGCAAGCTCATCCATATCATGCTCCTCCAGGCGTGTTGCAGAGCGCTCGCCGGCTTCACGAATGTCGGCATCCCATGATGGTGGAAGGATCCCTGCCTTTCTCCAGCATTTGCGAATTGTTTGTGGTTCGACTGACTCCCACACACTCACCGCCTAATACAAGGCTTGCTTGATGTTAGCTTTTAGGTTTTAGACTTGGGTGGAAGGATCATCAGTCTCTGACAGCAGCCACTCGACCAGCAACTTCCTGTAGCGAACCTTGAAGCAAGCTATAATGCCTTGATCCAAGGGCTGGACTTTTGAGGTGGTGTTGGGAGGGAGGTACACCAGCGTCACATGCGTAAGCTTGGCAATGTTCAGCCCGTGAAGCTCTCCTTGTTTGACATGAGCGTCTGGCAAGATGTAACTGGACGCATTGTCCAGCAGCAGCGCAATGTGCTTCTCCGCCATCGACATGCGTGCATTCAGCTTCTTCACCTATTGCAAGAAGAACTTGGTAGTCATCCAGGCTGAGGCGTTGTTAAAGTAGTCCACAAACTTGAGTGGCTTGAATCTACCAAAGCAACGTGGCTTGGCATACTTGTGAATGAAGACGATGCGCTGCTTGCATGTGCCAGCTACGTTCACGGCGAAGCCAAGCGTGACACGCTCTTTGCATTTCTTCCGGCCTCGCACTGCTTCGGTAGCCAGTGTGCGGTCTGGTGTTTGTCGAACTTGCAGTCCAGCCTCATAAAAGTTGTATGTAGTTCTGGTGTCGCCCCAAGCTCTTCCAGTACCAGCGGCAACTTCGCACGCGCCCTTGCGACACCTTCTTCGTCGGCATCAGCGGATTCGCCCTGGTACTTGAAGCATCTGATGCCATGCCTAAACAACACAACATGCTCAGTAACAAGTCACAATGATACACAAGGTAGCTACCCTTCCATCACACGCCTTACCTTTTCTTGAACTTGTCCAACCAGCCAGAGGATGCCTTGAACGCTGCCTCGTCAATGTGCATCTCATCTCTAAGCTTGATGGCTTGTCCAGTCAGCATGGCGTTTGAGATGTCGACCTTTGCATTGCGCTTCTGAGAATGTTAACACAGCACCAGCATCAATTAATGCAATACATGCAAGTGTACACGCATGCATGCAAGTGTGCAACAGCAGATTGCAGCAAAAGACTACTATCAGCACATGTATGCAAGTGTGTGCAGATGCATGCGTGTACACGCATGCACGCAAGTGTGCAATCAGCCAATTGCAGCAAAGACTACTATCAACAAGTGTACGCGAGTGTGTGCAAATGTATGCATGTACATGCATGTATGCAAGTGTGCAATCAACCAATTGCAGCAAAGACTAACTACTTACCTGTTCAAACCAAACGAACAGTGCTTGCTCCAGGCGCTCATAGCGTGCACTGCGCTCTGTCATTTTGGCTGCTGCATGCTTGTCTGCCTTGTCCACTCCCAACCATTTCTCTTAAGGATGAAGGATGACGGACAATGTGTTGCGCTTGATTGTTTTCTTCAACTTGTTGGTGGCCTCTTGTGCTAGCTTGTCTTGAGAGTAGTCCGGGTGCTTGTCTCGCAACTCGCATATCTGCTTCTTCTCTAGCGCGCTAAGATGCACACGCTTGCGATCTGCCATCTGCATGAGCACATAGCTCAGTCGCTTGCATGCATGTGTTATATGTAGCACAATGGACACAACAGCGCAAGCAATGTACCCTGGTTGCTATTCCATTTCACGCATGCAGCAGTATGCACATGTTGTGTGCGTAGGCTGCTATATATGCTTGGCAATCATGCAGGTGACAGGCAGACATTCCGCACAAGCACAAGCAAAGCGCGTGATAAATACAATGCGCTGTCAATGTTAACATGTGCAAATCTTAAGTAGCTACTGAATAGCAACTCCTCTGCACCTACATGCATTGCTACTCACACGCAGCACCTGCGGCAGGACATGTGCACGTACATGTTCACACACACACACCTTGTACCCCTGCCGCCACCTTGATGTGCGGCTACTTGGAAAGGTTGCCACCCATGACGACAAACACAACCAGTATCGCCGCTAAGGCTGCCCCTGACGCTGCGGCGGCCGCCGCCGCCGCCGCCGCCGCCGCTACTGTGACGTTGGCTCCAGAATAGAACAAAAGTTAGTGTAAACCCTAATCAATGGAATGTATATAACTGCCCTCGCTATAGTGACGTTTGCTACTAGCAGCAATTGTCCTTACAGAGAGTGTGATGGTCACTATAAGGGGGCAAAATTGCCTCATGTAAATCGGTCATGTAAAAACCTGTCACTACTGCGAGGGTGTCTATAAAAACGAGTGTGATTACAGCGAGGTAGACTGTACACAGCGAATCCGTACATGCGTGCCAACTTACAACGCCCTAGCATGCAGTGGAACGGGTGAAGGTGGGGCGGCGGTGGAGGAGAGAGAGAGTGGGGAGGAGGAGTCCATGGAGTCGTCGTCGATTGCTGCTGCTGCAAGGGCTGGCTGCTAACCACAGCCGCTGTGCAGGTAACTACGATGACTGCCAGTTAGTCATGCATGCATGACTAACAAGGGGGGCCGTAGGAGTAGAGGTAGAGTAGTACATAGTTAGCCCGGTGGTCGTGCATGCGGCATTGAGGTGCGTGGGGTGTATTGCATGTCATGCATGGCGGTGAAATGCATGCTTCTAACAGCTTTGTGCTTATCCTGTACATGTCACGTCATCTTGGGCTTAAACTCTCCCCTACCTTTATATGCTATTCTGCAGGCAGCTTCCCCAGCCTTATTGCGTCCTACCCTGCCTGCCTGCCTGCCTTCCGCACAACAAGACCCAGCCTCTGGTTGTACAGCTAGGTTGCTTGCTTGCGGTGGTTGCTTGGTAATGTATTGCGACTGCTTGTTGGTGCTTATGCTTGCTGGCCCCTCATTTCACTACACTACCGTATGTCCGTAAAGAGATGTTAACCGCACAGTGTAAGTAAAACTCACTGAACATTTTGATCTTGAGATTCACGCGATGTGCGATTTTCAATAACAGATTGCATACAATCCACATGTTTGCTAAGCTATCATACCATGTAATAAGTACGTGAAGATGGTATCAAGGTGGTCATTGTATTGATTGAGCATATACATTGTTCGTTCGTCTTTGTTGTATAGTTACGTGGGATACCATAACATGCATAGAATAAATCTTTTGACATTTGTTTACATGACCATGCAAACAAATCAAGTACTGCAATATGTAGTGAGCATGACACTATCCACACATACGTACATTTGCAAATACGTGAGTGGGAGGTGGGGGGGTGGGGGGGGGGGCAACATATGCAGCAACAATTTATTACTTCATCCACATTCCAGCTGCATGCTACCTATCATAGCCGGCGGTGCGCCAGCGAGCTGCCTCCTGAAACAAAGAATCAAACCCAGGATGTGCATTGCCCATTTCTGTTGTGGCTTCTCGCACAGCCTTCAACCCTTTCTGCGCAATTAACCCGAATACGCTGCGGGAGATGGAAGTCGGTATGCGGCGATGTTTGGTGAATGGTTGCAATGTCTCGTAAAATGCAAGCATCTGCGCACAGTAACACCAGGCGTCCATCAGCTCAGACAACACCATTGTCCTTGTCCATGACACAAACAAACCTACCTCATCAGCAGCAGCTATGGCCTCATTGAGCCAACCCCAATTGACATATAGTTGTAGCAGCCTGATGTAGGCTGTCAACTGGAAGCCATCATGGACACATATGCGATACGCTCTTTCAGCATCACCTGCAATAGAAGTCATTTATGCGACTCATATACTGAGCCTGGGCAAGGAGCATCATGGTTTGCATACCAAGTTTCTGCAGGCGCTCGCAAAGCAGTCCGCGACGCATCCAGTCACACGGCAGCAGGCTTGGGCCAGGAGCATCATCATCTTCATCATCATCAACATCATCAGACTCTGCCGAGCTGTCGCGTTGCTTGCCCTTGGGTTTGTTCTTGCGCTCTTGATCGCGCCACCGCAGGTACTCATACAAGTCCTGGTACATAGCCTGCAGGAATTGCATGTTGCATGCAGTTAGCAACCCAAACTGGCGCAAGCATGTTGGGTTGGCTGCTGCAAGTAACAGTACCTGAAACATCTGATCGAGCCAACGAGCACACACGATATCTTCATGTTGATTGTCATCGGCCCAGTGCTCCTCTGTGCCTTGCTCAAATTGTGGTTGGGGAGGTGTTGAGGGTTGGGTGTCTGGGCAGTAGCAAGTCAGCTCACAACACTGCAACTAATACCGGCAAAAGTGCTACCTTGCAGTGATAATGATCGCAGTACTGGGGTCGGGAGTCGCTTTCTTTCATTTGGCAATACGCGATCACCATAGCTGCAAACAGCAGTGCGCGTTGCTTAAGTGATGTATGTGCCTTAGTGCAGTTGGATGCGATGGTATTGCTCCTGACCCAGCAACACTCAAGCAACGTACTGCTACAAACAGCTGTGGATGCTGTCTCACCCTCCAAAACTATCGTAAAGGGGCGGGGATTCATTGCGGTCATGAAAGCCATTGCTGGCTTTCCCGTTATCTTCATACTCACCTTCTGCTTCAGGCTCACTAAATTGCGATTCTGAGCCTGTACAGTAATGGTGCAGCTCAGATAGCAATAACACACTGTCGCATCGAGTGCGACCTGAAGCACACCATGGAGCAGTGTCAGCATGCCAAAAGCTCTTGGGCATTACCTGAAGCACCATCTGGTGAGCGAGGTGCATTCTCATCACTGTCATCATCCGCATCATTACCATCATCGCCTGCCTGCCCATTGTCCTCTTCAGCGTCGCCTTCAGCCATAGTGAACACGTCTGACCTAACCTGCCAAGTCAAGTACAATGTCATTCAATGATACAGTGCACGCCTTGCATTGCATTGCATTAATTGATAGTGATTGCGCACAGAAAACCACCACACACATATGCAGTGTCTGACACAACGCACCTGCAACAGCTGCTCCCAGCCAATTATGTCATAGAAGAACACCAGCAGATCATAAACTGCAGCTCTCTGATTCATTGGCAACCCGTAGTGTCCAGGACGCAGCTGCACATGACACGACCACATGTCAACCAACCACTCTCACACATATGCACAGGAACACAGCATCAGCTGCCTTCAGTCACATAAAACTGACCGGGGGAAGCCCGCCTCCTTCACC
Organism: Chlorokybus atmophyticus; assembly: GCA_009103225.1. Lineage (NCBI taxonomy): Eukaryota > Viridiplantae > Streptophyta > Chlorokybophyceae > Chlorokybales > Chlorokybaceae > Chlorokybus > Chlorokybus atmophyticus. Next base: position 49,497 of record RHPI01003009.1, read on the forward strand.
ATGCAAAGGCACTAGCTCCTCAGCTGTCATACATACAGTTGACACAATTTTGTGTCAGGAGCAATTGCAACAGGTTGCATCTGATGAGCAGCAATCAACGGCTGGTGACCAGAACAGATCACTATGTTCACTGCTGTCATCACAAACCTATCAATGCACCGATGCTTTCATCTCCAACCTCCAACTCTTCCTCCGCCAACCTTAGCACCTCTTCGAAATCGGGCTCAAGTGGGACAAAAGAGGGCTGGGTTTGTCGCGCTGCAGCAGGAGGATTTACCTATGGGCAAGCGTGTTAGCAAGGTGCCGGCATGGCGACCTACAATACACAATGAGTGCACTCACCAAGAAGGCGCTATCCTCGCTTGGAACAGGAGGCGGCATGGCGTTTAGGGCAAGCAGCGCAGATGCAAAATCTCCAGCTGCGGCTTGAGCTTTTGAAAGTAGCAGCCAACCTGGCACACATCCTGGAGCCAGGTCCACCTGCAAGCAAGCGGGTCAGAACAGGCACTAATTGCAGGTTGCATGCACAAGACAGCAGAGACACTCACCGCAGCCTGTGCCAACTCAATGGCGCGCGCAACATTGCCTGCTTCTAGTATTGCAAAACCCAAGGATACGAGACCAGGAGGCCAGTGAGGCATGGCATCAACTATGCTTTCAAGTGTCTCTGTGCCTGCTTGCACAGCAGCTAATTAGCAGTTGAACAACAGCGTTATCCTTTGTGAGATCAGGAGAGTTGCACTAACAATCTTGTGGGGATACGCACGAACAGCTACTGGTGTTTGCTATATCTGACTACACGTGCGCACGCGTACGTGCCCCCACACAACCACATGTGCATTACCAGCTTCAAGGCGACCAAGAGCCCGCTGCACGGTTGCTACGTGCAGCACGACAGTGGGATCTTTTTGCAACATTTCGAGTAGCACGGTATCCAGTGCATGCGCAAGGCGCTGCCTGCGATTGAAATAGTCCACAAGGTAGCCTGCTAGGGCATACAATCGCCCTTCGCCTGAATCTGGGGAGGTGTCCAATCCTGTTGCAAACACATCGTCGCCCCACCTGTGACAAAGTACATGCCTTACACATGGTCTGGACAGAGCGTATCACATCTGTGCCACCCTACCATACCAGTCTGCTGGCCCCAGCATTCGTGCATTGTCGTTCAGCTTTTTCAGGAGATGCAAAAACTGTAACTCGTCTCGCACAGAAGGTAGAGCCGTCATGCGTCGAACGCAAAACCCTGCCAGGTGCTTGCAAGCACACGCATACACAGGTTATTAAGATGCAAGGAATGCGGGACACAGTCACCTGTTGGTAGCGCTGTACCTGTGGTGTTATTGTCAGGCTGCGCAGGATGGCACTGACAGAGGCACCATGCCAGACTTCTTGAGATAGTTTCTCATGCCTGTTGCCTTCCGCATCAACTGCAACCACCTTTCCACATATCCCGATCGGCAATGTTGATAAGCATTGCATGACCCCGTGAGACACATATTGAGTGTGTGGCCCGCATGTAGCGCTAACCTTGAGTCCGCCTGGCAGCCGGAGCTCGCAGATGATGTCCATGCGCGCCAATGCTGCCAAAGATAACATGCACAGGTAGTTTATGTTAAGCCCTGCACTACCTGCATGCTTGACTGGTAGTACAACACAGCACACGCATTGCAGCATATGCCTCAACTGAGCTAACCAGAAACGCAATGCAGGCGAATCTTGCATGCTATTGAAAAATGCTGCCGGTGCAGAGAGTGCTTGCAATTGCTTATGCATTGAGCAGTAGCAAGCATCTTACCATTGTAGCAGCAGTACACACCACTATTGATCCGCCACCCTGGCTGCCAGCGCGGGAACAGCCAGGAGCCCGCATTGGCGTCGGGAGCTTTCTCCAGCGAGCCGACAAGGGCAGCGAGGTAGGCCGCAATGGGAGCCTCGCAATCGCAGGCCAGCCCCAACACCCAATGGTAGTAGCCGACTTCTGGACCAGCGCCTTGCTTCTTGGCCAGCCAGCACAAGTCGGGCGGCCCCAGCCCAGATTGGCTGCCGAGCTGCTGCACAGACTGCAGCCTGGACTCCAGCACCTCCTTAAACTTCACCTCAACATGCTCAGGAGTAAATGCGCAGCTGTCCGAGGCCATGCTTGCGGCCGGGGAAGGTTGTGCTTTCACAATCACACCAACACAACTGGCGTTAACATCTCAAACCCCCAGGACGGCCATTCTTTACCACACCATACCACGCGCCATGTGGGCGCCCGTCTATGCTTCATCGACAGCATGGTGCGCTGTAGCATTACACCCGGCCGATAGCCAACACAATGTCAAGTGATTGCAGGGCAAACCAAGCCACCAGGATGTGTCCAACGCTCTGTCTCCCGTGTCACATCATTGCGCTGTGATCTCCAGTGCAGAAGGCTGTGGCTTAGCTGCCTTGTCTTGATGCAAGCTACACAGCAAAAACAACCGAGGAGCACGACCAGCACAGGAATCAGGTTCACAGCCTAGGTGGCAAGCAAACAGGCAAAGCAGCACGGACCAGCTGCCAGCTGGCAGCTTGGGTCCGCAACCACAAGGTTGTTAACGCAGTTGTCCATGCCGTACGATCGTGTTGTGCCTGGCTGCCAATCGACGGCTGTCAATGCGTAGCTCTTCATTGAGGCAACGACGATATCGGCAACTATAACGGATGAATATCGCAAGGCAAACTGGTGTTGGAATTTCCAACCCAACATAACGCACTCACTGCGTCAGCTGCGGATGTTGTTAAGATCAGATCTGACGTGGCATTAGGTTGACGTGGCGGGGGACGTCGGCGGCGACGGCGGCCATGTCGGCGGCAGTGGCGGGGGGTGACGAGACGCTGAGGACCTACCAGAAGCAGTACCGTCCGGCTGCTGCTGCAGCCGACGAGCTCAACTACCCTCCGCTTAATGGCTCGGCAGATTACCTTGGCGAGCGCAATGGCGCAGCGGGTGCTGGGCGCAGAGGCGACCGCAGTAGCGGCGACGGCAATTGGCTCAATGCCATGTTTTCGAGAGCCTTGAAGAACTCGTACACACTTGCCTCTGTGGATTTGGTACACACACGCTACTTCCACCCTCCTGCCGCTTGTGCACTACTGTTGTGCATGCAGAACGCAATGTACGTTAGCACACACACACCAATTGCTTTGTACAGCTGCGAAGGCCTCCAGCTCGCAGAATTGCAGTCCAGCCTGACGACGTTGCCTCTCCGCCGCCGTATGAACCTGTGCAGAGTACGTCACGCAAATGCCTTGCTGCATTTCACGTGGATTTGTGCTGCATGTGGTGATGTTGAATGCTCAAACACTTCCGATACTGTCCAGCCATGCGTGGCCAGCATGTTGTCACAGGCTTGAAGTCGTTAACAAAGCATGTGGTGCGACTGTACAAGGTGTTTCTTGTACAGTCGCACCACATGCTTTGTTAGCAGTGTGGTTTGGTGTTGGACTGGTTTGCTGTTTGTCGCTGGTGACAAAAGTAACCCACCAATTATTGCACCTGTTCGCTCGTTACTCACACGCTCACCGCTTTGCTGCTGCAATGTGTGGGCGTGCTGCATTGTCATCTGGAAGTAGGTTTATAGTCAATGCAATGCCAGGCCGACCATGGTGGGTGCGCCAGTCGGATGTGCCCAAGTTCCGCGAGGGCACGTACGGGACTCGCTTCAAGCTGATGCGAATATGGGAGGGCGCCAGGGCTAGCGACGAGGACTTGGGCGTGGGGCAGTATCCTGTCAACTTTGGGATAGGCGCCAGCATCAGCGTGGAAACAGGACAGGTGAAGTGTGTTACTTTCTTGCATCAAGACTAGCAACTTGTGCTCTCAACAGCATTTGTCACCATGCACTTGTGTGTGAGCTGTACACCCTTCACGAGATGCTGAATGTGGTAGTGTTGGTGCAGCTGGATCCCGTTGTACGCTTAAAGGCGCGGTGGGCGACTTTGCGGTTTCTCCCAACACCAACACTAGAACTCAGACAGGTACCAGCTTAACTTATCTTGTCGGTGATGCCGCAGGTCACACACTAACACTGACTGGGTTGTTCAGCAGTGAGTTACTGCCAGCAGACACTCACATCATCATGTACAAGTTTACATGCAGCAGACATGATATACAAGTTGTGTACATGGTTTTGATTGTTGCGGCGTGTACTGTACATGCAGGATACATGCACGCATGATTACATGCATGTATAATCAGCGTAACTCTATACTGCAGCGATGGTTGGGTTAAAAAGAAGCTCATTCACGTTGTTGTTTCTCAGGCCTATAGGCTGACCAAGAATCTGGCCATCGGCATGAAGTACAGGCTGCCTGTGTCAGATTTGGACCAGGGAGTGTTTGCACCCGCACGTCTGCACGTGGCACTCTTTAACCCTGTCGGCAGCGGCATCCACCTCACCCCTTCAGGTATGATACAGCTTGTTGATTGTGCCGTGTCCCTGCATATATGCTGACTGGTTGTGTGTCTCGGTCTTTCCCGTTTAGGTTTGGAGTTTGATGAGAGGATTTTCCGGCTGGGGCCCGGCTCGCACCTGCGCCTGGGCGCTACAGTGGACCTGCCGAGGGAGTTTCCGCTTGAACCGGGGGAGCGTGTGTGGAACATTGCCATTCACAGAGCACAGCTCAAAGCACGCCTGGCGTAGAGATGACCACACACATTATGATGGGTTCACATTCAGTACTTCCACTGTATAGAGAAGACAAGGGAGCGTCTGAAAAGCGTCATCAAGCTTGCACGCGGTGATGTATGGGCATGTATGTGACCTTGTGGTGTAGTGCGCTGATGCTCAGGCAATGTTCAGTACGCGATTAAAGTAGAAACGTCGCACACATTGCTCGCATTCGCTGTGCACATGGACAAGTGAGTCCTTTGTTGGGGTCCTTGCACATGTCCGTTCTGAGAATCTAGAGTACTCGACAGAAGTGTCACAACCAGTGCACGCAAGTGTAGTGCAGCAAATTGTCGCGGTGTCTCCTGCACCAAAGACACAGTGCCGCATCTTGACATGTGTATGCACTTGTGATTCTTTTGGAGTCAACAACTGAAGCTTCCTCGAGTGTTGTTGTGTAAGCAAACTTTCGGACGTATGCACACAATTAACTGGAAGATCGGCGTACACGTTGGTCATTGACAATGTGAATGTGCGCCTGCTGTATGCTGTGTGCTTGGTGACATATGCATGACACGATGCGTGAGCAAGCACGCCCCGCATTGTTTGTACATATGGGACATAGTTGACAACGTCGTTGTGTTCAAAATGTCAATGTTCGGTTACTTGTGACTCTGGACTGGTCAAGCAGGGTATCAGTATGACACCTTATCAGCCACAGTAGTCAGCACATACCACGTTTGACTATATATGTAAGGTACAAAACAGGTTGTGAAAGGTTTACAAGTAGTGGTAGATAGTGTCGTGCTAGTGAGTAGCTAGGCTACTATGTAGCCCGATGGTGTTATATGTAAATGCATGCATGCATGCGGTGTGCTGAGTTGATATGTAAATGTGCTTTGCTTGCGGTGTGCTTTGCATACGCGTGATGCAGCTTGCATCTTTTGTACAAAAAAGCGTGTACTTGGAATACAAAAAGCGTATGGCATGAAAGCAATCAGTTCCTTCAAAAACTCCACAACACGGCGGCTCAGTGACATGTGAGCAATGCATTACGACCTGAGCTTGCCCGTGGCGGCAGCGGCGGCGGCGGCGGCGGCGGGAGCGGCGGGGGTGCAGGGGTCCAAGCAGGCCGTGGCAGGGACCGGCAGCAGCACTAGCGTCGTCAGCAGGGAGCTGCAGGAGAGACTCGCCACCGCCTTGCAGCTGGGTAGGGAGGGGTGCACTTGCTGTTCCAAAGAGGGTAGCTGTGGAGACTGCCAGTGTGTGACGTGCTGCTATGACAACAATCGCCCTATATGTAGATTCAATGCGTGCGCGTTCTCTCACTGTCATGAGCTCATCTTTCCTTGCAGGGTGGGACGCTGTTGCCATCAACCGGGTGGTCACGGGGCAGATAACTGAGAAGGATGTAAGTGTGGTGCCGGTGTACTATCAAATCTACACTCATGACCATCACTATATATATAATTCCAGCCACATTGTTCATACTTGCGCATCTGCAGTGCTTGTCGTAAACCTGGACTGCGCTGCTAGCACGCAGCATCAAATGTACAAATCTCTTCTTTGTGCCAGCTCACAAGACATCTGTGCAGGCTTGCGCGAGGCAGGATGTTGAGTTGTTGCATACGCCCTCCAGTGCAGCGCGTAGTTGGCAGGTATTTTAAGTAGTGAGTCCTTTCATCTACTGTCTACCTATGCATGCAACCGTTGCACATTACTCGCTCTCTTACATGCATACGCACACGCGGACAAGCACATGCACGCGTGCATAACCGACTCTTCAAGTTGATGTCTGTTTGGTTTTACACATTGTTGGTATGTCGCACACAGGAATTGCGCCAGTTTCATCGCCTCACACTTGTGGCTAGGGAGGTCAGCCAGACCGCCGCACTGGTAAGAGAAAGCACTACACTAGCCTTATCCCCACTGTGATGGTGCATGGGTGCATGCAGCTGCATTCTTCAAATCCATAACATACAAGCATGTGCGCAGAATGCAGCCAACCCAATATTGTCCACGTATGACATTGTCGCCGTCCAACCACTTAACGAGCGCATGTTTGAGCAGGCTTGCACCAGCCTTGAGGTACATGCGCGCATAGCAATAACACCTGAGTGAATTGTTATGCGTGCGCATGCGGTTGTGGGCGCGTGCGCATGCGCACCAGCGTGTTTGCATGTACGCGGGCGCGCAGGCGTTCGTGCCAATCGCCATCACAAGTCTAGGGAAGTGCAATGTCATTGGGATAAGTCACAATTTGAGCGTTGTTGTATGCATGCAGGTGGACATCATTACAGTTGACCTCTCCAAACGCCTGCCTTTTTGCTTGCGCACGGCCCTCGTGAAAAGCGCCATACAGGTTCATGCAAGCTGCATAGCGCTGTCCACACACTTTGGAGAAAAGCACACTGGACGTATTGGTGACACTTACTGCCTTTTCCCCAATGCAGAGAGGTGTTGTCTGCGAGCTGGCGTGGTCTGGCCTTGTCAGGGAAGCCTCCACTACAAAGCGTGTTATAATTGGCACTGCACAGGTGGTTACGTGGCAAAAACAGTGTTGTTTACATAATTCTGAATCTAATTTGCAATAAAGTCACAACCGTGTGTGCAGGATCTTGTGAGATCTTTTGGGCGCAAGAATGTCATTGTTGCAAGCGGGGTGCTGCGGACAGCTGAGCTTAGGACACCTGATGACGTCATGAACATGTGCGCTTCTCAAACAGCCAACCTGCATGGTGCACTCAGTCATGTTTGGTTTGAGCTGATGTTGTTATGCAGAGCAACACTGTTTGGACTCAAGTATGATGCAGCGCGCGACGCCATCTCAATCAAGTGCCGGTATGTGTAAGACTGTTGTTGTCATAGGCCTATGCATTGGTTGCTGATTGCTGCCTTTGCGCAATGGACGACACTGATTGCAGCAGTGTAAACACTTGTTGACTGTATTGGCTTGCCGTAAGGACTCTTGTTATAACTGTCACCTTGGCAAGGACTTGTGCTTTGCTCGTTATGTGTAAGCAGCTCTGTGCTGACAGCATTTGCACTCTCTTGCCAGCTCGTTGCTCCTCCGAGGCGAGTCCCGCCGCACGCACAAGGCCACGCTCCGCCTCGCAGCCCCTCGCTGCTCATCTGAGGAGGGAGCTGTTTCGACATCAAGCATGGATAAAGCCATTGCAGATGATATTGTGGTTCGTGAAGCAAAGAGGAAACGGGGCCGCCGAGATGAGGACGCGACAAAAGAAGGTGGCAACACAAAGAAGAAGAGGAAGAAACGGAACAAGGGACAAGCTGGGTTGCTGTTGCGGGGCGGGGTGTGATTATGGCAGTGATGAGTGTCGGTTATTGAAGCGTTCACACAACTGACTTATGCCAAAGCATGCTGAGTTGCTGCTGGCATGTTGCAAAGGTCAGTTGTTTGCATGCACGTGTCATCATTGAAACCATGCTGACTGCATGTTGGGAAGGGTCACTTGGCAAGTGTATTCAGGTGACAGACTAGTGCTGCCGCGGTGCCCCAAGGCCTCCCCCTGGTAGTGTGTGCTTTCTTCTTTTGGGAATCGGGAATGACAACAGCGGTTATTGTGGCGCATTTGAGGCAGAGGTTGTAGAGAACGACACTGACAGGCCATTCATGCTACTGTCATGGCTTCTTCAACTCTGACCATCGCAGCGGCCTCAAGGTCTCCCCTCAGGGGGATGACACACATGCACACAGCCTGCGCACATACAGGCATTCCAACACCCAACTCAGACATACCTGCCTGTAAAGGACCAGCGACAATCAGAGTGCAGCACAACTGCAAACCATGTAGCGTTACAGGCTTCTGACGCATACTAAACTATAGACAATTGCCCTGCACATGTAGGACCTAGACGCGCGCACACTGTCACACAACATATATACGTACACGAACTTTTATCAGCATTCATGTTGGTTGAGGCTTCTCAGCTGTTCTCCGTAGCAAAACCTCACCCTTCTCGGGCACTGACCCCTTGTTGCTCTCGCTGAGCACCTGGTCAACACCCCGCATGACGCGCGCAAACTCCTCATCTGCACCCGCAACAGACGTGGCCTTGTCTCTCCCGCTCCCGAGCACGTCTGCTTTGAGCAGCTGCAGGCGGTCTGTGGCAGCCTTAAGTTGCGCGTCCACGTCGGAATTGCGCGCATCCACTCGCCCTTGCAACTCCCCCTCAACCTCACATAATGCCGCATCCAGTGCTTTCTTCACAGCATCTTGCTGAGGACGAGAGGTTGGAGTTAGGGGTTTTATTGATAATGAGACGCATGCAGTTGTGTGTACCCGCTGTTTGAGGGCGTGGTCAACGGCTTGGACGGCTGCCACAACGTCACGGACATTGCTCAGGAGGACCTTCTCGCGTGCTACCTCGTGCTCGCGAGCGACAGCTAGGAACTGGAATGGTCAAGCATGCAAACACGTCATGAAAGCTACTAACATCGTACAGTTCACGAGCATTCTGTACTCGTCTGTCTTTCCGTATCCCTGTATGCAGGCTTAGCGACATGGTTGTTTAATTCTGTGATGTTGTCTATGCAGGTGATGCACGATTGCTGCTCCATAGAGTGTAAAGTTAAAATCAATCAACCTATGATATGTTAAGTTCTTGGCGCATTCATTGCTGTGTGAATGTCCGTGAGCATGCATTGAGACAAATGCCTGTCTTCACCTGGTCGTACTGACGCTTCAAAGCGTCCGTGCGCTGAGCGATGGCCACAGTCTCGGGGTGCGGCAAACCCCTGACGTGCCTGTACACGTGTGTCAGCAGCGTCCACAGCCTTACCATCGCCGCCGCCGCCGCCGCCGCCGCATGAGCCTACATTACATTCCCGTAAGCAGTGCTGTTGTTAGGGTTTTGATGCCTAAAGCCCGCACCCAACACGAACATAATGTCCACAAGTCGCCAATAAGCTCACCAGTGCTCTCATCCAGATCCGATGAATTCGGTTTGATTTTGTCACTCCGGCAGGCGTATGTATCGACTGTACGGTATGAATAGAGGGACGATTGCGCTGCGCAGATTTTGCAGTGTACGGCACCAATTGCTCTGAAAGTGCATGTCACATCACATGAGGCATGTAGGCGTTGGCGGTGGTGGTGGTGCTGGCGGCGGCGGCGGCGGCGGTGAAGGCGGCTGGGATGGGAAGGCGCAGCGGGAGTGCTGAGATGGGGTTGTTGGCTGGCGGGTTGGAGGGTGGCGGGACGGGGAAAGTTGCTCAGCGCGACGGCGAGGAGCAGGAAGGGCGGGGCTCGCCACCCGCAGTGGAGCAGACCTCTGTGAGGGCAATTGGCAGGCAGTACTACCAGTGGGCGAAGGCTGTGCTTCGTGCCAATGCCGCCTCCACCGCCGCTGCCGCTTCCACCGCCGCCTTTCTCGACGTAGCCCGCCCTGCCCCTCCTGCTGCTGTCGGCGCTCCCCAGGTGTAATACTTACGCGCTATATGCCAGCATGTGCCAGCAGCGCTTAGGGTTTGGTTGATCACTTCAAAATGCCATTGTGAGTGACGCCCAATGAACACTAGGAGTCAACAAAGGACCCAACGAAAGTCCAGGCCGTCACCAGCCTGCAGCCTCGTCACAAAGCTGTTCTCACTTCTCGAGCAGGTAGGCCCTACAGTGTCTCTGCAGGATGCTTTCCGCACTTACAAGCATGCAGGCAAGCATGCAAGCATGCTTGTAAGTGCTTTTTTGCTGCCTGGCTGCCTGTGTGTTTGCTCTCATCTACAAGACCATTCGTGGATGCCCATGCAGTCTGCAGATGGCTCCTCTACCTGTGTCTGCTGACTTGTGAGTGCAGCGCACATTCAAGCAAGCATGCTTGCTTGCTTGCATGCATGTGTGCTTGTCTCTCATGCCTACAACACTGGTGTTCAGGGTTGATGCCAAAGCACCCTGCAGCAGATGGCTCATCTGATTGTGTGTACTGAAGTACTGTATGAAGTAAGGCGATTCCATAATCAAATCCCACTGTACTACTGCAGGCACTGGGACGGCTGTCATCATTCAGGATGGACTCAGTGTGCCGGTTGTGCAACTCCAGCTGGCGCAGAAACCAGATGGGTTGCCGTTTCTGTGCAGTGCAGACATGCCTCCTACTCCTGCTCTGCCTCATCCACCGTTGCCGAGCAGCAAAGCTTGGATGCACGACTGCAGTTACGACCAACACATGCGGAGCGACCTTCGCTCGCATGACTCGCGCAGCCGGCACAACGGTCACGCCAGCTGCAGTTACCAAGAATATGACGAAAGATGTTATGTTGACCACCGGCACCACGATGAGAGACATGGCTATCACCGCCATAGTGACTGGTATCCGTCCAGTTCCTCTAGGCGCTATGATTTTGGTGATTGCGGCATGTCACGGCATGTGGTAGGTGCATTGCTGAATTCGTTTGGTTGATGTTAAGCAGGTCGACAGCAAGGGTCGTTGCTGTCGACCTGTTGCTATGACTAGAACAAGTTGAGTTTGAGCGATAGGTTTGTGCAGAGCTACAGGTCAGAAGCTCAATCACGAGGATACCACAAGAGGCAACACGATGATTGCAAAAGCTGGGAACATTCATCCCTTGGCATGCGACCAAGCAGCTACAGCCCCTTGCGCAGCCGCAGTCAAAGCCCCAAACGACACCACATTGGTAGCGCCAGGGTTGTTGCAAGCAGGAGACAAGATGAAGCTAGGTATGCGCTTGGTGAAGAGTGAAGTAGCCAATACGCTGCTGTTAGGATTGCGTTTAAAACATTGCACTGCAGAAAGCGTGATGTGGATGTGAATGACCGCTGGGAGCTTGCGTCTGCACACCACTCCAGAACACGCAATGCAGTCGACGCCTGACGATGCGATATGTGTAAACGCTTAGCAGGTTTGATTTGTATGCATGCTTAATGAATCGTGCCCATTGCCATCGTCCCGCAATGATGTGCATGCCAGTTCTATCTGTATAGGATTAGATTATTGTGTGGACTGTGTACATATATGCGTAGGGTTAGACTGTGACTGGGAACAACTGTAAAGTAATGTTGTGAAGTGCACCCCTTGCTACTGCCTTAAGCTAGTGCTGTAGCATACTGACATTCTTTGTTTGTGGGCAACATGAACGCAAGGGCAGGGAGTCTGTGTTCATTTCAACATGTCCACCCACGTTGATCATGTTGCAATTGACAGCTGCTGCTAATAGTAAGAATATTGCAACTGGCTAGCCATGCTGGAAGGTACCAAGCTGCCGGAAGGTGGTGTTATTTGTACATAAAGGTACACTAATTGCGTGCTGTGCTTGGTTGATTGGGAATGCTGCGGACAATCTGCAATGTGTCTCATTGTTGATTTCAAGTTTGCGCCAATGTCTTGGCAGGTGCTCACGCTATTCAGGAGGTCACGCTATTCAGCAGGTGGTTCTTCGGCCGCCGGCTCAGGGCCCGACTCTGGTTCCGCGGCGGGCTCTGGCTCGGCCTCTGGCTCAGGCTCAGGCTCAGGCTCAGCCTCAGGCTCAGGCTCAGGCTCAGGCTCAGGCTCAGGCTCAGGCTCAGGCTCAGGCTCAGGCTCAGGCTCAGCTTCTGGCTCAGGCTCAGGTTCAGGCTCTGGCTCAGCTTCTGGCTCCGGCTCCGGCTCCGGCTCCGGCTCGGCTTCGGGCTCGGCTTCGGGCTCGGCTTCGGGCTCCGCCTCCGGCGCCGCTTCAGGCTCCGCTTCAGGCTCCGCCTCTGGCTCAGCGGCCTCGGGTTCAGCTTCGGGTTCAGCTTCGGGTTCAGCCGCTTCCTCAGCCTGGCCCTCGGCTTCGCCTTGATCCTCGGCAGCAGCCTCAGGCTCGGCTTCCGCTTCTGCTTCTGCTGCAGGCTCTGCCTCAGCTTCAGCCTCAGCCTCAGCAGCCTCTGCCCCCAGCTCGGCCTCGACCTCGACCTCGGCCTCAGCCTCGGCCTGAGCCTCTGCCTCTGCCTCTGCCTCTGCTGTTCCCTCCTCAGCATCAGCTTCCGGCTCTGGGGCTGCCTCCGGCTCCTCCGCCTCCGCTGCTGCGGCCGCAGCCTCCTCCTCAGTCTCTTCTTGCATATCAAGTTCGGCGTCCGATATTGCTTCGCGCTCAGCTTCCGCCTCAGCCAGGGCCTCGGCCTCGGCTTCAGCCTCAGCAGCCAGGATGTCCGCATCCTCCTCTCCTTCAGCAGCAGGAGGCCCGGCGTGGCCTACATCTCCGTCTGCGTCTTCTGCACGCAAAAGCCATATACATGTTGGCGCAAGTTTGACTGCAACAGCTTAGTGTGAGTCAAGGGAAACAAGCAACGTTACCAGGAGTGTGGTCTGATGCAAACAGCTCATCCACAGGCTCAACAGGCTCTGCGGACCGCATTTGTTGCTTGCCGTCCTGAGCATTCTCTTCTTCCTCCTGCTCATATTCTCCGTCATCATCGCTGTCCTCGTGCTCATGGTCCTCGTCAGACTCCGGCTCCTCATGATCGGACTCCTCCTCAGGCTCCGACTCCTCCTCTTTCTCATCCTCTGAAACAGGCTCGCCCCTGGCCTTCTTCTCCGCCTTCTCCTGCTTCTTCTTCGCCTTCTCCACCTTCTTCTGAGCCTTCTCTGCCCTCTTGGCAGCCACGGCCTGCTTCTTCTCAGCCTTCACAGCCCTCTTGGCTGTAACCTCAGCCTTCTTAGCTGCCCTCTGAGCCTTCTCCTCGGGTGTTCTCGCTACCCCTTTCGGCTTCCTTGCCGCTGGCGCTTTCACTGCCGGTGTTGCGGCCTTGCTCTTGACCGCGGTCCCGGTCACGGTTAAGTCAACCTCCCTTGAGCGGGGAGAATTGCTCTTTGCCTGCTGGCGCAGCCCCGTAATCACTTCTCGAACCGCCTGCTTGCGCAGCCCCGATACTGCCTTCTGAACCTCGCCATAAACTTCATTTGGAGGCGGCACGGCTGATATCTACATCGTCATGCACATACGGGGGTAAGCAAGTAACAGTGCGCATACACGCACGCACGCACATGCATACGCGAATACATCATTCACTTGAATTGAGTGCTTATCACATACCTTGCAGACCAGGCCTTTGCTCTCGTAGTAAGACACCACTGGCAAGCTCTCGTTCATGAATGTGTCAAAGCGCTTCTTGATGGTGGCCGCGTTGTCGTCCGCACGCCCACTCGTCTCCCCACGCTTCAGCAGCCTCGCCTCCATTGTCAAGAGCGGGCAATCGAAGAACAACACCAGAGACGCCGGACCAACCTGTTGCAGAGCAATTGTCAACATGAACACTTTGTTGTTAAAGGGCAATACCACACTGACACGTACTGTTTGTTCAAACGCTACAGCTTGGTCCAACGCTCGCGGGAACCCATCAACGAGGAAGCGGGACTGGCCGCTGTGCTCCATCGCCTTCTTCAGGAGACTGATTGTGACGTCCATTGGAACAAGCTTGCCCTCCTTCATGAGAGCTTCACACCTGTGCAGGTGGTTGGTTACTGCATTGTCTGGCTTGTCCTGATTGTGCGTGTAGTTGTGGCTATGTGGCCTTGAGTAGTAGTAATGAGACCTTGTAGTGTTGTTTGTTGACTTACATCTTGCCAGTAGCTGTCCCAGATGCAACCTCAGCACGCAACAAGTCGCCTGCTGATAGGTGCTTGAACTTGAACTCCGCCACCATGCGCTCGCACTGCGTGCCTTTGCCACATCCTGGGCCGCCTTTGGACAAAAGGACAACAGGATCAGCCTCCTGCTGTCACGTGTGTACATGTCTATGTGTGACTGTGCGGTGTTAGACTCACCAAGTACAAACACAATCTCTGCATCTGCAAGAGCTCCCGTGGAGGTAGCCGAGGTGATTGTTGATGTTATTGACCGCATCTCAGCTTTTTCTGCTGCCATACTGCGCTGCTCCTGCCTTGAAGCCAAGAATCTGTGGACTGCTGCAGCCTCTTCTGTCTGGTAAACATCAAGCAGGGACACACATAAGTTTCGCTGCTGCAGACCCAACTGATGTATTGCAGGTTGGTTGCTAAAACACACCTCATTGTGTGCAGTAAAGAAGGCTTTGATCAATGCGCGGGACTCTGTTTGTGTGATGGGGTGAGCTTGCAGTAGCGCCGCGAAACAGCGCACATCCTTTTCCGTTGGCCTCGCATCTGTGTTGCCACCGACAGAACATGTACAGTGAGTAACTTGTATAGGTTAATCATTGTGTGCGAGGGTGACGTGTTGTGTGGCGTGAGATGTTTACCGCTTGGTGGTGATGTAACTGCTTCAGCCAACACATAACCCATCAGCGTGGCGTACTGCTCTTCAGACCTGAAGGAAGCAGCAGACAAGACACATGGTTGGTCTGATTGACACAAGTCATTGACAACTGTCAAACCTCCCTCGCAACCCAACACAACAGCATAGGCAAGCATTGTGTGTGTGACCAGTTTTCCAACTACCTGCACCTCACCCCATTGGCACGCAAGGCACGTGCACACTCATAGCAGCGGCCTCGATGCTTATCATATCGCCAGCACACGCATAAACCAAACACTAGTATGCTGAGCACTTGTGCCCACACACGGCAATTGCAATGCCTCAGAAATTCTCACGGCCAAGTCTATAACGTTAACTGGTTGCTTCAGGCGATTTTGAGAAAGGGCTAAGTGAAAAAAGTTTGTTCCTCAGAATTGATGTATTGTTGTTTGGGGTGTCGTTGTTGATTCAGCTGTTGCTTGGTTCATTGTTGACGTTGACTGTGTTAACTGTGTGGGGCAAACTCTTGTTATGCGTAGGCTTACATATTGGCAGGACGGTGGTGTTTCCTAAGGGCCTGCTCCAGTGAAACCGACTGTTTGATAGCCCGGGCAGCTTCACCATTGGTATGGTTATCGCTGGCCGCCTGCTGCTTGATTGCGTGTGAGGCAGCAGGGGCATCGCTGCCAGCGACGCTCCTCTCCACGACGGGACCCAACGCCCCGTCACGAGACGCCCCGCACCCCATCGCTCACCCCACCTATGCTCCCCCTGCCCCTGCCCCTGCCGCCGCACACGCCGCCGCCGCCGGGGCGTTCGCCCCGCTTCGCCGGCGCTTCAGGGGTGAGCGGCAGGGTGGGGGGTTATTTTTGGCCCAACCCCGCATGGCCTTGGCGCTGTGTGCTAGGCCTGGCAGCGTTGCTACCTTTGCTTTGGGAATTTTGATGCTTTTGGTTGCCGGGCGTTGGTTGACCTAAAAACCCTCTCCGAACCCCGGACTTTCTTTCTGGGTCAGAAGTTCTGACCCCCCCACGTGGTCGGGGTTCATAACGCTTGCATGAAAACGGTTGCATTGAACGCGCGCTCGCTGCGGATTTCGTGAGGCCTGAATTGTGTGGACGCGCATCATTTAAGTTGCAATTCATGACAGGTGGCCGGGCGTGCTCGCTGGAGTGGATGAATGCTGCATTCAGAATGCAACTTGCATTTGCATTGAGCGTTATGCCAAAGGTTTGTGACCATCAACCGTTAAGTCATGACCCTGGAGCTTACATGTATTGGTCATGAATGGAAGATGAAATGTGACATGTATAGCAAAGATAGCATGAGTAATGGAATGACTATAGAAGAAGTTGAAACACTGATAACGACGATAGTATATACAATAATATTGCGTGCGGTTTTGCAAGTAAGATTGCTAGTTTCTCTCACGCCCCCCCATTCACATGTGAATTGCAGATAAAAACCTGAGCAAAGTGCAATGTGAATCTTATAGAGAATGATGCACTATTTTTTTTGTGGTATAAAGGTTAACTTTGATGCCAAACTCATTACACGCGCTTGTTTTCATGTATATGGTTCCATTCAAAGTCTGAGTTGTAACCAGAAAGATCACATGACTTGCAAGATTTAATATGAAGACATTTCCCGACTGCGTTGCAATTTACATTGATTAAATGAGCAGATGAAGATGTCGATTATTACTACAGTACAACAAAAAAAGCATCATGTATGTAAATTGTCCATTCATGCATATTTGAAATGAACATGTTCAACATGGAGGGCATCACCGTGATGTGACAATGTTTACTCAAATTCCAAATAGTGCAACATTCTTTCAATTCATGCCAAAGTGGCGACTAAGATCGCGTGTTTATAGCTTGTAATACTATAATATTACAATCGCACTTATCTGTGCTGATAGTCACGTAAAACATTTTACAAACTGTGCTGTTATACTCATGTTTGTGATGGCATATGATTAATGACATTACACGTGAAGACCAAAAGCCAGTTTGGGGACGTATAAGTTTCTAGGTAGGGGAGAAAGATGAAGGTTGGGGCATAAAAGATGGGGAGGTGAAAAGTTAGATAATGGTATGCAATTTACAATGCCGATTTTTAAATTATACCATTGCTATGCTTATTTTGCCGCGTGTTTTCCCCACCGAAAATCGCATGGAACAAATGCACACTGGGAAAATTATACATCCATTAACTGACAGGTTGGTCTTCATGTGTATGCACATGCACATTGCGCATATCTGAGTGGTATACCCCACACGCAACATATACATATATTTGCACATAATTGTGCACCTATGTTTGTCGATTTAATATATGCTGAATTAACATATATCGTAGTGCTAAACAATTTTTGTAAAAACAGCAACTCTGTGAATACAAGTTACAAGTAACTTAAGCTTGTTCCAAAGAAGATAATAAGAGAACTTGCAAGTTCTTTTATTATCTTATCTTTTCAACGGCTCAACTTATACATTCTGATTGTCAACTGGAGCGCATATATTGGTGGAGTTTAACAAGTAGTCAACCAAATATATTGGCGGCGCTGTTCATGAAATTTCGAAGCACTATGGTCAATGCGAGGTTAAAAATGTGTTTGAATTTAAGAAACTGAAAAACCTTCATCGATGGACACATATGGCGCACAATTATCTCACGAGTAACTCATGAGGACAAAACTTTGACGTGCAAAATTTTCTCACATCGATGCAGATCACTGATATATGGCATACCTATGAACCAGCACATATGTGCACAGTATAGGGTCGCATGCTACACATGTTACTGTCGGTGTGAGAAAGATGTAGGCATGATGACACACAATAGAAGACACAATGTACATATGTCAAGGTTAAGGGGTAACATATCAAAGCATGTGTGAGATTAATAAGAACTACATGTACCTATCCATGAATCAACACGCAATATCATATACACACTAGTGTAACTCTTCCAAACCAACCGTATCTAGTCCAAACCAAACAACATATATCATCCTTACACCCAACTCCCTATGTACACCTGGTGTGTGCTGCACAGGCACTGTCGCACCTCACTTCATGAAGCATGCACAAGTCACCACACACTACGACAGTCCCGTCCCCGAGCCAACCAGGTAGCCAACCCCAGCAGTGATTCCCATGGCAATGACGCCCCCGGCCACAACTCGAAGTGCAGCGCGCACGACGTTGGCACCACCGAGTCGCGCCCCGACCCAGCCAAGGATCGCCAGCGTAAGCGTGGCCACGACGGACACCACCGGCACGCGGATCGCGCGGGCGTCGGGCGTGGCGGCGGCGGCGATCAACGGCCACATGCCGCCTGTCACGAAGGAGAGGGCGGATACGACTGCGGCCTGAGAGCAAAAGAGAAGTGTGTGTTACACAGTGTAATTTGAACTTCCCATGCATGCACTCGCAAGCAAGCAAGCAAAAGCATGCACGCGCAGGCGCACATGCGCATGCGCGTACGTGCGTGTACAGTTGTATGTGCGAGCACGCAGGCACGCACGCATGCGAGCCCAGGCGCGTGCAAGTGCACAAGGCCATGTGCATGTCACGAGTGGAAGTGCAGTCATGGTGCAGACGAGGTTGGGTACCTGCAATGGCCTCGCTGTCGTAAACTCGGTAATCCCGAGCTCTTCTCTCATGTGTGCAGCAACAGCATCGCCTTCATGCAGCTCCAACGCCGCCTACAGCACATTGTTCAGTTGATTTAATACGCATGCATCTGCATCCACGCGTGCGCTTGTGCGCACACGTGCCTGTGTGCCTGCGTGCCTGCGTCGCGTGCATCTGCGTTCACAACACATACCATGCGTGCAGTGGTGTAAGACAGTCCCCTCGACTTGAATATCATCGTGAGCTCATTCAGCTCATGTTCCGGGTGCGCTGCATGCTCCCATCTCTCTCTCTCAAGATCAGCTCTCTCAGTGTCTCTCTGACTCGACACGGATGTGTACTCCCCCACGGCCATGGACAAAGCCCCCGCGACGAGACCCGCCACCCCCGCCGTCAATACACTCGCACGCGAGGGCGTCGCTGCAGCCACACCCAACACCAACGCAGCCGTGCTGACGATGCCGTCGTTAGCACCCAAAACAAGAGCACGAAGCCAACCGTTCCGCTCAACAAGGTGGCGCTCGTGTCCCTGAGGGAGAGGAGAAGAAGAAAGGAAGCAAGGCTTGGGAAGTGAAGTGGACATCACCATGGCTGGACTACGAGTTGTGTGTTCACAGCATGCAGGTGTATGCTTGCTTGCTTGATCATGCTGTTGCAGCTGCGAGATGCCTCACACAGCAACAACAAGCACACACACGGATGGAGAGAGAGAGAGAGAGAGAGAGAGAGAGAGAGAGAGAGAGAGAGAGAGAGAGAGAGAGAGAGAGAGAGAGAGAGANAGAGAGAGAGAGAGAGAGAGAGAGAGAGAGAGAGAGGCAGCTACAGCCACATCCATGGCAACAGCAGCATGTTACCGCCAAGCACACATGCACACTTGCACATTCAACTCGAGGTGTTGGCTGCAGCGCCACAGAAGGCAGCTAAAACAGCAAACAGGTTGCTCACCTGGTGTTCGTCAGCGTATTGGCTTTGAATCTTCTCTTCTTCTGAGACTGGTACGTCTGCCTTTACCTCGCTGCCGGCATGCCTCCCCTCTGCCAGAGTCGCTGCTATCGGCGCAGCAGGCGCTGGCAAAGGCACCCGCACTGGCGGAGCCTCCACGTCTCTCTCCGCCTCCATGATGGCGGGAACACCGAACAACAACAAAGTCTTCACCGTCCACCTAGCCGCCCACCTCACCCACCTCACCAACGTCCGCCACACTACACTAGGAATGGTTGAGCAATTGAAGCAATCTGTTGTCCTGTGAAGCCAAGGCTGGACGGCGCCCCGGAAAATATGGGGTTCAACTGCTTTTTCTTAGGGGTTTGTGTCGCATTCGAGTGAATCATTTGGGGATTTGCGCTGGTTGTTTTCCTGGAGTGTGGCGGGCACACGCCTCGGATGCGGGAAATCAGGGGTCAGACGTTGACGTCAGGCATGGCGTCACGCAAGGTGTGATATAGGCACAATAGGGTGAGTTTGAGGTCCCAAGCTGTGGATATCAACATGACGGGAACCGGTGACGAGCCGGCCACGGCCTCCGCGGCCAATAAGATGCGTCCTTGTCGTGTGCCCACCATACGCTATGAGATGCCGTGCTGGCGGCATGTCGACATACCGTTGGTCGTGGCCGTTTGCGCTTTATCACACGGTTGATGGCTGTTGACTGCTGCAGCCTAATTGCTATTGTTGGGCTGAAAGGGCCTCGAGAAGGCCCATTGCCAGGTCAGCGTATATGCAGAGTAAATGAGATTGCACCGCGTGTACCTTAATGTGCCATGCATCACATAAGCATGCTTGCAATTTTACTCACTCCAATTGTGCATGCAATTTATACTATCTAGCTTTTAAAGATACTCATACCTTGCTGCCACGCATTTGATAGACGTATGCATATATTATTGTGCTATACGATTTGTGTCAAACTACAATTACTGCGCGCGGGTTTTGCAACCGATGATAGATGCTTGGGATCATAATTACAATGATGATAAAGCATATTGGGCTGATGGCAGTAACTGTTCAATCGTGTAATTACTAATTATAATATGCAGCATGTGCATTGCTTGCTTTTTCAATTGCCAGTGCAAATGGCCTGCGGTTGTTTCTTTACGAGCTGTTCTAGCAAGGGTTGAGAAGCTGGGCGCCAACCATTCGTAGCGGGGCTGGTCTAAACGTGCGTCCAGCACATCGTCTTCGACGGTCTAATCCTCTTCGCCGCTGTCTCTCAACATGCCTTTCCCTCTCTCTTTTTAGTTGCTGCATGTAGCTGCTGTTTCAGCCTGCCCTCTGCTACCGCACCACTTGGTTGTCACACATAGCGCATAGCACATAGCACATAGCATCATCTCTATATCGTCGACGACACTGTGTGCTCGGATTGTTGGATGTGATGTGGGTTAAATGCTTTGTGCTTATGAATATTGGCTGTGAATGCTTGCCCCTTGCGTATTACCCTATGCAACACTACTTCGTAAGTAAACAGTCATTATGAGTCAATATTGCGTCACCACCTACACTACAAGTTTCTACTGAAGCGCTATTGTTTCAATGAATCATATGAGCCATATAGCACATCGCGATGTACTATATGGTAGATGTGTATGCACTACAATGTAAGCCTTTACTTTACTATGCGAGTCACGCGTGACTCGCATAGTAAGTGCATGCACATTTATTGTGCAATAAGCAGCTGCAAATTTACGAAACTTTTGTTGGGCCAAGCTGGCTTTTCCTCCATATAAAATTATATATATTGTGTGCGTTCATGCAATTTCGGCACTATCCGCCCAAACCAAGATGTGATGAGTCGCATTGCTTTCAACGAAGTCTACATTGCATTGCATGCTGCCATATACCTACAGCACAAAACATAGTCAACTATAGTCACACGCAAAAAACTCGTCGTCCCTTTGCACTTCATTTACCTTGCCTTTACTATGTAACCTGACAAACACATGCATCACCGGTCGATCACAAGGAAGGGGTACGGTTAGGGTTAATGTTGGGGATAGCAGGGTCAGTATGACCTTGTGAATGTTATGTACATACATGGGGAAAGTAGACAGTGATGATGTGCGTCTGACTTGTCAATTGACATGTGCTTGCTACTCATTGTGGTGTAAAACTGGTCCGCTTGTGTTGATTGCTATGCCTTGTGTACTGTGCAAGATAAGTGCAAGCAAGATGGCAAGACATTGCACAACCTCAAGCTTTGAGTAGATACACTCGCGTTTGTCGATTTTAAACACCAATAATCAACCCAACAAGTGTCATTCTGTGGAGTGATGTACAAGATATGCTGCCAATAGTTGTGGACATGTATAACATCACTCACAACATGCCAAACAGCATGCAAGCACATTGTAACACAACCGCCAGGTTATACACACTGTTTGTTCCAACCTCACTACACTACACTAGTTTAGACCTCCCCATTAGACATGCATCCATGTGTATCAGTAGTGCATTACCTGCCCACACGGGCCGCAGCGGCATGCCAACTGCGCCGCCGTTTCACCGCCCCTCCATCACCGCCTTTCGTCGACGCCATCGACAGCGCCGACGTAGGCGTTTTGCCTTTTCAACGCGATCTGAGAGCTGCAACGCAGCTGCTGCCACCATCGGCGCGCCACATGATTCCGCCTTTTTCGGCATTGGCGCGCGCGGAAGCGCGGAAGCTGCAGGAGGACATCTCCGCCACCGTCGACGCCGCGTTGGTCGACCGATTCAATGCCACCGCGATTACCGCCGACAGGGCGCGCCGTCAATCAGCTTCGGGTGTCGGTGCTGGCGCGTGGCTGTCGGCCTTGCCACTTTTCCCGGCGCTACGCATTTCCGCCGACATCTTCCGGACCGCGCTCAGGACGCTGCTAGGACTACCGCACTGTTGGTCAACGTCGAGCACTGCTTGTGCGGGGGGCCGCTCACGGCCGAGGGCGCGCACCGCCCCTTGGGGAGGTGCCGCACGGCAACGCATGACGCGTTGCGCGACGAGGTATATGGCGTGATGCGTGACGCAGGGTTTTCGGTCAGTAGGGAGCAGAGCGGTTTTATGCCGATACTGCCGGGTGAGATGAGGGGGAGGAGGGTGGACTTGGTGGCCTCCGAACCCGGTCGAGATACGCGCATGCTCTTGGATGTCACAATCACCGCATGCGGCGAGCAACCGGGAGGCGCAGCGAAGGCGGCTGAGCAGGTGAAGCGGCGAAAATACCACGATCACCCCGTCGCCGACACATTTCATCCCCTCGCCGCCGAGACGCACGGCACCCTGGGCCAGAGTTTTCACGACGTCATCGACACATGCGCTAGGAGGGCACTGGCTGCACGTGACCTGCCATTGCGCAGGCTATCGGGCTACTTGGCTCTGTACCGGCAGCGCGTGTCTTGCGCGCTGCAGCGCGCCCAGGGCATCACCATCCTGGAGCGGGGGGCGGCAGTCGTTGCGGCAGTACCAGGCTGGGGCCCAGTCCAGACGGCGGCGCCAACGGCGGAAGCGGACGCTGTGCTGGCAGCTGCGGCAGTGTAGTTGTGTAGGCGTGCTTGCATGCCGCTGGCATGCGTGTGAGTATGCTTGTGCAGTGATAGGCAGGGTTGACAGCACGTAGCTTGGTGTGACGATGTCGCTGTTAGTGAATGAGAGACCTGCCCACACGGGCTCTGTGCTCAACATATGATGCCATTGTACTATGATAGTCAATGTGATGACCCAAAAAACACCAATGCAAGGCTGTGCGATGGGCTTGCTACAAGTGCTGTACGCGCACACGGCAGCGCAGCGACAGCAGTGTGCTGCATGCCGTGCATGGGACTGCATGCTGCGCGTCAATGGGTGCAAACCCTAACGCTGGACAATGTAGTTGCGGCCGACAACAGAGCGTCCAGACGGCGGGAGGATAGGGTGCCGGGAAGGGAGGGGGAGTCCAATTGCTGCTGCTCTTGTGACCGCTGGTGCTGCTGCAGCAAATAAGCCGCTAACCAGGTGGCGCTGGTGCAGGTAACCACGATTGCAACGTGTGCATGCATGCCTGACAGGGGGCGTAGATGTAGGTGTAGGAGTAGAGTAGGTAGCCCGGTGGTCGCGTATGCAGTAACGAGGTGAGTGTGTTCTGCAGAGTGTTGCATGCGTGGTGTTGTCTGAATGGGCATACCCCTCTCGCATTCTCGGTGCACTGCACAGTACCATACCCCTTATACACCCCATACCGACAACAGATGATACATCCATCGATGGTCATTGGACTGCAACATCAATCAACATCTAGGCCATGCAAGCGATTAAGCATTGAACGTTGCCAAGAATTTGCGCGCAGACTCCAATTCCTGTTTTCGTCGCTTGTTGTCCCAACCCAACTCCTGGCACACATCAAGAGTGTGATCGAGTTGTGAAACAATACCTTGCCTCAATAACTTGCTGGAAATGCTGCACGACACCAACAAGCATTGAAGCTGAAGCAGATCTGCAACGCACCTCAGACATGATGTCAATGACACGCGGGAGAGCCTGCGCTGCTGCTGCTGT
The DNA here is from genome assembly GCA_009103225.1 of Chlorokybus atmophyticus. Lineage (NCBI taxonomy): Eukaryota > Viridiplantae > Streptophyta > Chlorokybophyceae > Chlorokybales > Chlorokybaceae > Chlorokybus > Chlorokybus atmophyticus. The sequence continues at coordinate 73,491 of RHPI01003009.1, forward strand.
ATCCAAGAAGACTAGACGAGTGCGGCGTGCAAGAAAATCGCATGCTGTTTCACAGTACTCTCGTTGACAAGCATACACGACCTGCAAGGGATGAGATTTATTTATATGTTCATTATCTCACACTCAAACCCGTGAGTACCGACTGGCACAAGTACCTCTGACTCTATGTATGGATAGCCGCGAACGAGTCGCTGCCCCATCCTTTTCTGTTCGGCAATCGCAGTGACGAGTGCAGCGCGGTCACCATAGCTGCGTGCTAGATGTTCGGCAACCACAGTGTCAATAGCGCCTGGCCGATGCGGGACCACATAGTTTTGAGCAACTTCAGTGTAGAGAGCAGGGTGGTAGCTTTTGGCTCCAACCAGTCGAAGGTTCACCTACATGACAAAGCCGTAAACGACAGTATCATAATCCAATGCATGCAAACAGCCGCTGAGTTGAATACAAGCGCTTACTGTTCGACATTCATGAGGAGGCTTCAGACCAACTTGCTTGACAGCAGTGTCTACTGCGTCTTCTGCCATTCTCCTGTACGTCGTCCATTTACCACCTGCACAATACACGCACTAATGGCAATAGCAGACATGCCAAGCTGCAAAATAGATACATAGAACATAGAACACACCTGTCACAGTTATCAAGCCGTCTGTGTCGATAGTGACGACATGGTCTCTTGATATGGACTGCGTGTCAGCAGCTTTGGGGTCGGAAGCCAGTGGCCGCAGACCACTCCAAGCTGAGCGGACGTCTGACCTTCGTACCTGTCCATGGAGAGTGAGCCATTGAACAACAACAAACAAAATGACCAGCTGCCACGACAACAGAACAGAGCGACAAGAACTTGAAATGCAATGCCTTCACAGTCAAGAAGCGCCCAATCTCATCCAGTATGAACTGAATCTCCGCTTCAGTAGGCTGAGGCGTCAAAGTCAGCTCAGCTTTGGAGTCCGTTGTTCCTGCAACCGTTGCATTCTGCCATGGCAACATGAATAGCACGCGCCCATCCTGCAAACACCTGTTTGTAAGTGGAGGTTTAAATACAGCAGAGCGCAAACACCTTGCGACTTTTCCGGGCTGCGCGTCACCTGTGTCTTGGGCACTATCAAGCCCATCGTCTTAGCGGAGTAATAGTCTGGCAGCGTGACATGCACACCAGCTGACGGTGTTATGATCGGCTTAACATCCTCAGCGGACAACTGGCGGATCAAGTCTACAAATGGTCCCGTTGCATTGATGACAGCTTTGGCTTTCACCTCAAACTCGTCACCTGTCAGCACATCCTGACACTGCAGACATATACATATCAGCAGCATTGATATTAATACCAAAGCACAGGCTGAACTCAATTCTGCCCTTGGAGAGGTGGTGCTCCACATCAACCCACATACCTTGGCACCAGTAACACGCCCAGAAGGGTTCTTCAGCAATTCTTTGACCTTCACATGGTTGGCTACAGCTGCGCCAACCATTGCAGCAGTGCATGCTAGCCCAACATTCAGCCGAGCGTCATCCATCTGTCCATCATAGTAGATGACGGTGCCCTGTGCGTCACAAGGGGGTAGGCTGCATGCAAGCTTACGTCCTCAGCTCTTGACCAATCAGCTTATCGACCAACACTACCTTCAGGGACTTGTTACTGCTAGCAGGCGCCAAGGTTGGAAAGGAGCGCAGCGCGTGTTGAGCGGACCAAAACCGAGACCAGTACAAGTTGCTGCCACTACAGCTGGCAACCAGATCATAGGCTTTGAGGCCCATCCAGTAATAAGGGATCTCCCACCAACTGTAGCAGGGTGTCATGATAGGCAGGGCTTTGGTCAAGTGGGGAGCAGCAGTCAACATGTGCCGCCTGCGCAAAAGAACACATGCAATTTCAGTGATACCCCCCTTCCCCCCCCCCTTTCCCCCCCAACAACAACAATTACCACCACTAAAAAGCCAAAACCACAGCCTGTACGTCCAGCAATACTGAAGGTATTCTGCCTGATATACAGCAACCCCATGCATGCACACCTTTCATGCAATGCCTCAAACACCAACTTTAGTTGGCCGTAGTCTAGGTTGAACACCGCCTTCTCAAGGTACCGCACACCACCGTGGACCTTGACACGCATGCTCATGGATGTCAGCTTGCACCACACTGCAAAACCCAGCATCAAACAATTGCCAACGCAGCTGATGCCTTTGGCCTGCAAAAGCGATGCTGACCAGCTTTGTGGAGCGCGACGATGTGCCGGATCCAAAATCATCTTGCTCAACAAGAGCTGCCTTTAAGCCGCGTGTGGCTGCATCCAAGGCTACACCACAACCAGTGGCCCCACCTCCAACCACGAGTACGTCAAAGGCCTCTGAGCGTAATGAAGATATCTGCACCGCATCATCAATATATGCAACAAAAGTGGATGACAATGACAAGTAGTGCAGTAGGTGCAGTCGCCATCCAACTGTACTGTGGTAGACTTGGTACTAGAAACTTGTCTGCATCAGGACTCCCTTTCCCCCCCCTCCCTTTCCCCTCTGTGCCCATTGGGCGAAGAACCCATGCTATGACGTGACAAACAGCATCGTACTATGCACAGCTGCTCTGGGCAATGGCGCACAATAAATCAACTTGCATTGGTTGTGTGCGCTTGACATGCAGGTTGCACATCACTCTTTCCAGATAGGCACAGCATGCAACCCCAACCCCAAGTAGAGGGGTTTGGAGGGTATGGCAGCCATGCGAGCCAACTCACGCGAAGAGAAGTAATGCATGACCAACGGTAATACGGTTACAACTTGAGGTTGCCTTAGCACATGCTGCAAATGTCACCAGCACAATGATTGCAATGCAGCCTCTGTTACCTGCTGCTGGCGGGGCGGAGGAGAATCTAGCATAGGTACATCGTCCCGAGGCGCAGGCACTCCACCCCAGATAAGCCAACTCACTCCCCCGGAAGCCAATGCGGCGGCGCCCAGCGCCGCCCGGCGCACGACGACAGTGAATGTTGACATCACAGGGGACGTCAACTCAGCAGCCAGCAGTCATTCGATTAATTGCCTCGCCTACGCTCAGGGTTCACTAGGCCTCTTTCATTCATCACTGGCAACCACAACCATGACCACGACCACAACGACAACGCCGCCTCGGTCGACGCCGCCGATTAGGGTTTTGGCGCCAAAGCTGACCGAGGCGATAGACCTGCCACGTCAGATCCGCGGCGCCAGCCGCGCTCGTCCAGGATCAGTGAATCTGGTTCAGCGTCACAACGACTCAGTGAACCGGCGAGGGGGCTTTCGTCGTGCGTTCAGTGTTGCACTGTGCTCAGTGAACTTGCTTGGTTGCTGGCGCCATGCGGGCGGCGGCGGTGGGCGCCTTTGGGCGAAGGCTTGGGCCGGGAAGGGTGGTGGTGCTGGAAGGTCTTGCACAGAAGGCTCTGTTTGCGACAGCTGTTGGTGAGCTTCTATAAGCTGTCCTTTGCGTTTCCAGGGCCACATAGTTACTGCTGTGTCCGGCCTGGGACATGCAAAGCAGGTGCATTGTCATGCTTACACCTTGATTTGCGCAAGAGCTTCTGCGGTTCAGTGCAAGCGTCATGTATGTCTATGATAATCAGCCACATTCTTAGGCTTGACACTGGCCTGTGGCTTGTTAGGGGCCTCGACACCCAGCAGTGGCACAGGAGATCGTAACGTGGATATATTCGACAGACTGCTGAAAGGCAGACAGGTCGGTTGTTCAGAAAACGTGAAGTTGTGTGACTGTTAGAGCATGCAGATATGCGACCTAGCAATATGCCCAGGTCGCGTAACATACCTTGTAGCAGCGTGATGTTCCGTCCAAGGCGTGTTGCACAACTTGAATAACAAGTAGTCATGTGTGCTGACAGCCAGCAAGTGTTATTGCCAGTTGTTGAGCGGGACAATGCACTGTGCAGCGTGACAGGGCGGCTCCGCTGACGAGGTTGGACGACCCACTGCAGTCAGAAGTAACAGCGAGGGTTCTGGACAGGCTTGAGGTGCAGGCCGCTGTGTACCATGCTGTTACGGTGCAGACGTTAACGCTCGTCTTGCAGGATATTACTCGGAAGTTCCCGACGGTCCTTAACTTGGGTGGTGCTGGCGCTCATGTTCGGCAACAGCTTCGCAATCGAGGTGGGGCTATTGTTGCAGAATGCCTGGGCGTTGTGCGTATTGTTTGATTCTCCAGACACCGAGTTGATGCAATGCGCAGCTGGGGTGGAGACTCTGCTGCATGTTGATTTGTCACTGGCTATGCTTGAGCGCAGCGCACAGCTGACTCCTGCAGATGAGTCGTTACATTGTGTGAACATCGTTGCGGATGAGGAGTTGTTACCAATCAAAGAAAGGTCAGCTTGTCAGGTGTTGTTGAGGCAACTGCTCAGGACTGCAGGTGATGGTGACCTGTTGAACTAACATCAGTGTGCATGGCACGCAGGAGTGTAGACTGCGTTGTTAGCGTGTTGGGCCTACATTGGGTCAATGATTTGCCAGGAGCAATGACACAGGTGGGGCTCTTTCATATCAAACCGTTGTTGTGGCACAATACTTGCCTGCATGCACAGCGTCAAAGGTGTCTGTAATCATAACTTTGTGGTATGGGGTGATGCAGTGCAGACGAGCGCTGAAACCAGATGGATTGTTTCTGGCAGCTATGCTTGGCGGGGAAACACTAAGGTTAGTCTGAGCACCCTTGCTGGTATGATGATTGCGTTATCTAATGGTGGCTACTGAACAGGGAGTTGCGCATTGCTTGTGCGGTTGCTGAACAAGAACGCGAGGGAGGGGTTAGCGCACGGGTGTCTCCACTTGCTCAGGTACAGGTGATATGCTTAGGTTTGCCCCTAATGTTGTCATGCACTGACTAGACACGGTCGTCGCTCAAGGTAAGGGATGCAGGCAATTTGTTGGTTCGTGCCGGGCTTGCTCTTCCGGCAGTTGACACAGATACAATCACAGTCTGGTACCCCAACGGTACGCACAGTGCTGCTCTCTGGTTGGTTCTGCAACTCTGCAACTTCTGGATGCTCGTATGCTACCAGCAGAATGATGCACACAATTAAGCTTAGCTACATGTCCAATCGGTGTGTAGTTGTAGTACATCTCCTTGACTCAGTGTCTGCTGGCAGCTATCAGCGTTGTGGAGCACTTGCGTAGAATGGCGGAAGGCAACTGTGTGCGCACTCGCCGGCAGGTAGTGTGGCATTACACATAAGAGTATGTGGGCGTCATGCACTTTACTAATAAGCTGCACACTTCAGAACCGCCAAATGCATATTCCGCACTTGCACTGTGCTAGCTCTCTCAATAAAGCAAATGTGGGTGTGACCAGGTGCTGAGTAGAGACACTGCACTTGCCACTGCCGCTGCGTATCAAGCGATGTTTGGAGATGAAAACGGCTATGTCCCTGCTACATATGAGGTCTGCAGTTGCTGTTGACAGTTGCATTGTTGCGTGCTGACTAAAAATGCACTGGCTGCAGGTGATCTACATGGCGGGTTGGAGTCCTCATGACTCGCAACAGAAACCCAAGAGGCGCGGCAGTGCAACGGTGTCAATGGAGGACTTGCAGTCCATGATTGAAAGAGATAGTTCTTCCAAGTGATAGCACCAACCCTTGTCACATAAGGTCGTGCCACAAATGCAGTATTAGCTGCTCAACTTTGGCTGCCAATATGCAGACTGACAGGTTTGGTCAGGAACATTTTCTCCTGGCGGATACAGATGCTCATGCTCATGCTCATGCTGGTGAATTTGTCACTCATCCAAAACTAAGCTAAAAACTGCCACACGTGCATGCAATTTTACAGGCTTGCAACGAGCAAGGCTTGTAGGACTATTTCTCTGTCATTGATACAATTGCGTCATTCCTATCCTCCATGCGGAAATCGGCAGGGCTCTACGAAGTCATTTGGTAGCCAAGTGATTGCAGGCTACCAAATGACTCCCCGAGTGTACTCGCATATTGTGTGCAACTTCAGCTCAGTCGCCTACATCTCCTACATGTGTTACAAAAACCAGCTGCTGTGCATTCACTGCCTACTTTTCCTCAGTCGCTCATGCTGGTGAATTTGGCACTCATCCAAAACTAAGCTAAAAACTGCCACATGTGCATGCAATTTTACAGGCTTGCAACGAGCAAGGCTTGTAGGACTATTTCTCTGTCATTGATACAATTGCGTCATTCCTGTCCTCCATGCGGAAATCGGCAGGGCTCTACGAAGTCATTTGGTAGCCAAGTGATTGCAGGCTACCAAATGACTCCCCGAGTGTACTCGCATATTGTGTGCAACTTCAGCTCAGTCGCCTACATCTCCTACATGTGTTACAAAAACCAGCTGCTGTGCATTCACTGCCTACTTTTCCTCAGTCATGCTCATGCTGGTGAATTTGTCACTCATCCAAAACTAAGCTAAAAACTGCCACACGTGCATGCAATTTTACAGGCTTGCAACGAGCAAGGCTTGTAGGACTATTTCTCTGTCATTGATACAATTGCGTCATTCCTATCCTCCATGCGGAAATCGGCAGGGCTCTACGAAGTCATTTGGTAGCCAAGTGATTGCAGGCTACCAAATGACTCCCCGAGTGTACTCGCATATTGTGTGCAACTTCAGCTCAGTCGCCTACATCTCCTACATGTGTTACAAAAACCAGCTGCTGTGCATTCACTGCCTACTTTTCCTCAGTCGCCTCGCCCTTCGCCTTCATCTTTTCAACCTCCTCTTGAAGCTTGGCCTTGCGCTTGTTGAGCGCCTTGCGTCGTGAGATGAAGTCCGATCCCTCGTCTTCGTCCTTCTCCTTTTTGGCAAATTTCTCAGCAGCAGCAGCAGCAGGCGCAAAGACTGCCATTGCTGCCAAATTAAGCACAACAGACCTAGCAACCAACACAGAAGATAATGAGCGCTTTCCACAGTAGAATGCACTGTACAATACTTAAGCACGCTGCATCTGTTTGTGTGTTTAGAACACATAAACAAATGTAGCATTCTGCACAATGATCAGTTGCAACAACTGTTATATCACTAACGTCCCACACATACCTGTTACGAGATATACACGTTCGAGTGATCAATTCGGGCGCAAAGCCCTGAGCTAGTAAGCACTTAACAAAGACGCTGCACAAGCTCGTGCTCTAAGGGCACAGAGGACAGCTGCGTACTGTTGTGCAAGACTGCGACACCCAAAATAATAACATTGCCAAGACTTCATGCGCGTGCTTATGAGTTACCGTGACGTCATGGCGCAGAGCATGCAAGAAGTTATCACTGAAACCCAAAATGCAGTCAGCAACACAGCCTACCGGAAGGACCTGACCACGTCCAAGGTGGCACAGACAGTACACACAAAATATCTGGTACCTTCGGTCAATGTGGGCAACAGCAGCGGGCGCCGCCGGGCGCTCCGGCTGCTGAGAGCAGCAAGTAACTCTCCGCCGGCATGGTGCTGGGGCGGTCCTCACCACGGCCGTGGCCGTCATTGCTGCCATCGCCGCCATCGTCACGCAGGCAAAATGCCCCAAGAAATGCTGTGGCAGGTTTATGTTCTCTCAGCTATTTCTTGGATAATTTGTCTGTGACGTCCCGGGCGCTTGCTGGTCGTCCGATGTGGATCTCAACAACCAGTGCAACGGCTGAGATGCGCGTTGGACCACGTCAGCTTGTGGGAAAATGGCCGTTTCGTATCGGTATGCGCTTTACCGCATGCAGCATGCCCACAGTTGTTGAATTAACTCGCTTGCATGCAAGGTTTAGTACTTCACCGCATGTCCCCCACTCACCCACCCACCTACCCACCCACACAAGTTGTGATTGTGAGCTACAGCCTTGATTTCAAGGTCATACATGTTGCAAGTTATATCATGCTCGTCATAACGTTAAAGTCAAAATTGATGATATAACATCATGGCGGATAATGTTTACTTGAAATGAGGTGCGTAATGCAAAAACCATTGACAATAACCACCCTCGCAAACGCTGCACAAAACATGTGCGCGTCGATAATGTTGACCATGTTGGCCATACATTACTGATAAGCGATGCAAAAAGAGCATGTCCACATGTGCTCGTATTTGCCATACGGGCTGGTTGAAAGCAGGCATATAAGCAGCCTATTGCAAATTGCATTTGTCAGATGCGACTTTAAGGCTAATTACTTATGCATGATTGCACACTAAAATGGTGTGCAATTGAGACGACGATTGCATAACGAGGGGGGGGGGGGGGGGGGGG
>RHPI01003009.1:86090-112634 GCA_009103225.1 Chlorokybus atmophyticus
AACTCCCAAATAGCCTCGATTACCCCCCCCTCCCTACTTTGGCGATTATTATTGAATGTGTGAATTACATTACGACAGAAAGTGATAATTAATACGTAATTTTAAATTACGTTTTCAATTTCATTACCATGAGTAATATTTTTATTATATATACATATCATACTTGAAAAGGAAGATTGTTTCTAATCTGTAAAACATGTGTTAAAGACTTTAACACATGAGTCATGCTTGTGCACGAGGGTGCGCATTGTGGGGCTACCGAGTGCCGTATTTACCCGGTCAGAGCCCCCCGCTTTTAACACAGCCCCCCAACTAATGAGGGGGGTATACTATTAGAGGGGGGCGCAGTATGGTACCAACAGTACCATACGACGGCCGCCATACGGTGTGTTGGCCTGTCGTATAGTGTTTGGCCGGTTAAAGAGGCGCCGGGTAGGGGGCAAAGGGGGTTGTATACGAAAAGGGGGGGCTTTGCATGTAAACATAGCCCCCCTCTCCAAAAACCAGGGGGGGTACACGATTAGAGGGGCTTCAAACCGGGTAAATACGGTACCTGAACTACATGATGTATGAATGTATGAAGTATCAGGTCATTTCCCTTCAGGCCGATGGATGCTATGGTCTTGATAAATTTTGGCTGGATGTGCATCGTCACGTGGCGTCCCACAATCGATGACTCACGCCTTGGTAGTCACGTCGCGACAGCCGTGACGCCAACGAGCGTCACCCACCACGATGGGATGCGTGACGCATCGCTGCCAAAAATACACCAGGCAGCGTAACGCAGATGTATTTCAACTGCTATGAGTACTTTGAGCAGCTGAAATCCGACCGTTGCGCGTAACCAGAGAGACGCGCACTGCGGTTTAGCAGACTCACCCACGTGCGGGCAAGCTCACAAGGGTTTCGCGCCTTCCCGTTTAAACTCTGGCGCAACGCTAGTTTGTATTATTTATTGGATAGCCGCCGCCGCCGCTACCGCCGCCGAGGACGACGCCGTCGACGACGAAGAGGACGGCGCCGTCGCAGCGTGTGAGGCCGGCGAGGGACAGCGTGCTTGAGGTGATCTTGACGTTGCGCGTCTGTCGCTGTCGTCTGTGTTAGCGTTGATTGCCCATGGCTTGTCTCTGCTACTGTGCATTGGCCTGGCTCAAGTGGGCTTCAGCTAGCCCTGATCAAGCTGTCGTGTGTTGATCAGCCGTGCGTTTCCTTGGTCAATGTTGGGATAGACGGTGCTGATGCACAATGCAGTAGATGCTAGCCATGCTGCATCATACAAGGTCAGCTGGTCTAATTGTCTGTCCACAAGAACAAGCACAAGTACAAGCAAACCCTACTTTGCTACTACTCCCTCTCCAACTGGGTGTATGTTGTTCAATGCGCTTTGTACAGGTGGCGTCAGCAAGGGTGTGGCACGCAGGGACTAAGCGGCACTGAGCCGCAGTCCTCTGTGTCGCCTTGAATACTACTAGAATACACCAACACAGCAGCCAAGATGGCTTTCGCCCGGGTACGTTTGACTTGTTGATGTGTGTATGGTGACATCAACACATTGATAGGATCTGCCAGTTGAGGTTTTTGCCAACAAACTTGTACAATGCGCAGCCGCAGGCTGCACTGGATGAGAACAGGTTGGCCAAGCAGGCACTTGGCGACGCCAAAGGTCTGACAACAGTTGCATGTCTGATTGATCGCTACCTCCGTACCATAATGGGGTTCTTTTCTTGTCGTTCGTACCTTTCACTGCAGTTTGCACACTTCTTTGCACTCATGGTCTTTGCACACAACTCACAGGCTCTTCACGTGTGCCTTTGGGTGGCACTGGCCGCAGAGCTCTCGGCGATATCGGCAACACCATCGTCAGCCAAACCCAGCGCACAACCGTCTCTGCCAAGGATGGGTGTGTAGTTGTTCATGGCTACTACTACTGTTCGCTATATACAGATACACTTCAGTTAACTCACTTGTGCGTGTTCGCTCAGGGCATCAAAAGCTGTTGTACTAGCAGAGCGCACGGTCGTCACCATGTAAGACCATCTCAACGACATGCCAGCAATGTGCATTGTTGATGTTGGGAAGTCATGTTGTTGTATGTGTTGTTGTGGCAGTGCTGGACCAGCGGCGGGCGGGCAGATTAAAGAGAGGGCGCGCCGAGCCGCAGCTCCCGCAGGCGCAGGGTAAGGTTGTGTGTACTCTAACTGACAGGTACAACTTGTTGTGTGCTCACCATATGCACATTGTGTGTGTATCTTGTTAATAGATGGGGTGTGACAAAACCTCGAAGCACGCGGAGTGGCGATGCGCAGGTTGCAAGCGTGAGTCAGCAACACACCCGCACAGAGCATGATGCGATGGTGTTTGGCTCCGAGAAGAGCCAATCTGCTCATCTGCACGCCACCAGCCAGGTGTGTGTATATTTGTGTGTGTGGCACTCTGCTCAAGAACATGTTCATGTGTGATGTGGTATCTTTCAAGCGCTAGCACTGATGGTGTTACATAACAGACTGCCCTGTATGGGGCCACTCCCATGCAAGAGGATGACATGTTTGGCGACCTGCCCGATATTGACGCAGCCGACAAGAATAACGAGCTGTGCTGCGTAGAGTACATCAATGACATTTTTGCCTATTACCGGCGTGTTGAGGTGAAACACTGGAACATGCATATGCACACACGTGCTAAGGCTCACACGCACATGCCTCAAGGCCCACACTTGCACTCACATGTATACAAAAACGCGCATCCACTGATTATGTAGCCATCACAACTCTGTGCAGCGTGAATTCTGTGCGCCATTCACCTACATGGAGAACCAGCGTGACATCAACGAGAAGATGCGCGCCATCCTCATTGACTGGCTCGTAGAAGTCCACCTCAAGTTCAAGCTGATGCCCGAGACTCTTCACCTCACAAGCAATGTCATCGACCGCTATCTTGCCAACAAGCCCGTCACACGCAAGAACCTCCAAGTAACACACACGTTTAGTCGTCTCACTCGATCACTGTATGTGTACACGCCTTACGCGTGGTCGTGCAGTTGGTTGGCGTGACAGCAATGCTCATCGCGTCCAAGTATGAGGAGATATGGGCACCTGAGATCAACGACTTCGTGTACATTTCCGACAAGGCATACACGCGGGAGGAGATCATCGCCATGGAGCGCCAGATGCTTAACACGCTTCATTTCAACCTCACTGTGCCCACCCAGTTTCCATTCGTGCAGCGCTTCATCAAAGCCGCTGGTGGCGACAAGCAGGTGTGACAACATTGCAGCGACAATGTAGATGTGTGGTGTGCTGATACAGTCCGTACGTGTTTATGATGTGCAGCTGGGTCACTTAACTGCATACCTGGTTGAGCTCGCCATGTTGGACTACACGATGATCCGATATGTGCCTTCACACTTGGCTGCAGCGGCTCTGTACACGGCCACGCGCGCCCTCAAGCACCCCATGCCTTGGGTACTTGGTCACTCTCTTGTCTTTCTGTTTTTGTGTTTGTGTGTGTGTAACGTGTGGCTTGTCTGATTTGCCTGTCATGGTGGCTTGCAGTTTCCTGTCCTGCAGCGCCACACGGGCTACTCGTATACGCAACTGAGGTAACAACCATCATGCAGCTGTAACTGTGAACACGCAGACTGTAAACAGGCATGACAACAACATGAACACCATGTTGTCGTTTCAGGCCTTGTTCTTCATTGCTGGCTGCTCTCTGGCGCCGGGCGCCCAAGGCAACATTGAAAGCGGTAGGTAGTGCAAAAAACTGACACATCAAAATGTTGTCTTACAACACTTGCGTTGGTGTTCACCAAGTCGACACACTCCACAGGTGCAAAAGAAGTACAGCTCCGTCAAGTACGGGGAGGTGGCTATGCTGGCTCCGCTGCAGGATTCGGCTTTGAGCGGCTGCGTGGAGGAGTGCATGCTGGAAGGGGACCTGTCGGGTTCTGCTTCAGACAACAGCAGCGCTGCTTAAAAGTGGTTGTATGTAATTTTGGATCAACACGAGTGCTTCAAGTGGAGGAGGAGAAAGCATCAGAGGCCGTCACCTTTGTACATTACAGGCGTGTGCGTGTACAAAGCTTTGCGTGTGCGTACGTGTGTAAGTAGGGTTTGAAGGGAACGCTGAATTCATTCATGTTGGACAAGGTGAGGTTGTATTTATCATTGGGGAGAGAAAAGGATTGACAGGCCAGTTACATGCTGTGCGTGCGTGCGTGCTTTGCGTGCACGCACAGCTTTGCTTTAAGCAGAAATGGTGGTTTATATCATTCTAGAATGTTGGTTTTAAATCGAGCTGCTGGCAACTTGATTCTGCGTGCTGAACTGATTGCCCAACATCAACAATTGCAATGCTGCACTACAAGCATAGCATGGAATGACCTTCATTTCATGCAGAGGACCATCATTACGGTGCACCATTGTGAATCCCAAGTTGGATTCTCAACACACCGATGTACTTCAAAACGTCAGTCATCATGCTGGGTATCGGGCTAGAAGTGGCATAACCAGCAATAGCCAAGGCACTTACACAAGCGTTAATTGTATTTGCCGCTGGTTGTAGCGTTGCTCTGGTAAACTCTGTGCAACTTCACACGTAGCCAGCCACTGCCAAGCTGTATGATGCAAGCCTCAGGCAGTGACAATGTCTCAACAACTGCTTAATCATGTCATGACTCAGCAGCTATTGAACCGCACTGAGTAGTACCAACACGATCTAGATAGAGGATTCACATTACAGCAACACAACATGTATCCAGCTACCACTACTGACTATTTTGAAGATGCAGAGGGACCATCAATGCCCTCTCTCAGCCTCAAAGCTGGGTCACCTGAATACGTGAACACTGTCAGCGCGAATGATGTTGTGACAACAGAGGACAACCACAAGAAAGCTGTATGAGGCTTACTTTCACTGCACTGAAGACTGCCCTGTTTGATCGTGTGCTGTTACAGCCACTCCCACGCGGAACGTGTTGGCCAAGCTCACAGTGAACGTGTCCGAAAGGGTCCATGTTGCACCGTCGGCTGATACAAACGACTGGATTTGCGTGCCAACTTTGTCCAGGCGCAGGTACTGGGTTGGAAGATTGCTCACAGCAAGCCATTGGTAGTTGGTTTGTGCATTGGTGATAGTTCTCCAGTGAAAACCAACCCAGCCTTGGCCAGAAACCAGCAGCGACACTTCGTTCGAACCAGCCACAAGAGAGTCCCGTAGCATCACACCGGCCTTTGCGTCTGCGAAGGCAGCAGACAGGCTGTGCAGCTGCGCCACAATACGCACATTGCCAGTGGCACTGGTGGAAGCGTAGTGCCCTCCGTCTGCTACATTCCAACTGCGAGATGCATACAAGCAACAGTGACAAAGCGCATGACACTGCAGTACAGAGTATGTGCGCGCATGTGAGTGTGCGTGAGTATGCGCCATTACTTACAAGTCTGCACCGCTGCCGTACAGAGTGAGTGCGCCATTCGTGCCAAAGACAGCGCGACCTTGGACTCCCACAGTGCCAATATCAGCATTCGTCCAACCCGGCCATGGTTGTGAGGGCGCCACCATCTTGTACGTCGCTGTGTACGTGGCAGTGCTTCGCGGTGCCGTGATGGTGTGCACTTGCGGCTGACCCGAGCTCCAACCAACAAACACGTACTGTTGGCTATTGAGTGTTTGTGGCGAGGGCGCTATAACTGTGACAGGTGAGTTTGCAACCGCCAAGTGTGTGAATGGCGCCTTCAGAGTGTCTGATGCTGCAGTGAGGGTCAAGCCAGGAGGAGACGAATGCATGACCATGTGTGAGACAATGGGATTGATGCGACGTGAAAAGGTCTTGCTGAGACCCGCGGGCGTGGTGACGGTCAAGATGAACTCCAGATAGCAGTAGTACTCGTGGTCTGGCGCTTTCATGGAGAAGGACAGACCGCTGTGGGGTGGTAGAGTGTGGAGATGGCAGGCATTCTTCAGCGTGCTGACGCAGTGATGCAGCAGCACCTGCCAGGATGCTTGTGAGCCAGCGGGTGCTATGCTGGCTTTGACGTTGATGGTGTCACCAACTGCCCAGGTCAAGCTCGCACTTGGCAGAACGATGTTGGCTGTGGGAATTTGGCTTGTGCTCGTCACCACTCGAATCGTCGTGAATGTTGTGCTGATGGCGCCATTGCCTCCCTTCACTTGCAGTCCAACCTTATAGGAGCCAGCTGAAGTGTACGTGTAAACAGGTGTGGCGGTCGTGGCGTCACCAAACTTGCCATCACCTGAAGGAGATGTGACCCACAATAAACAAACACAACAAGTACAAAAGGTGCAAACAGCGCACACGGGAAGTGAACGTCCTGACTTGCAATGAGAAACAAGCTGATTACCGTTCAGGTCCCAGGAGTAGCTAATGGGACTGGGTGCCACAGACTGCGAGCCAGAAAACTGAGCCACCAGCGGTGCTACTCCAGAGTTTGGTGAAGCTGTGACGACAGCGCTTGTGACGCCACTGCCAGGCCCAATGAGGCGAAATATTTGGGCATTGGAGAAGTCCGCAATCACCAGCGATCCATCTGGTGCCTGAGTGATGTCCACGACACCAACACCGTCGGCACACACTTGCATTTGGCTGGTGTCCGGTACACCACCTGAGCCAAGGGGCACTACCCAGATGCAACCAATGGCATAATCACCGAAGAACAGTGCCCCGTTGTAAGCTGTACCAAATTTCGAGCCTGAGTAGAACTCCAGCGCAGTCACTGCGGCGCCATTTACTCCCGTTGCCCTCGAACACTTGCCATCAGCGTTGGGGGGACTGGTGTGCATGTACGAGTAAAACGGTTCCGCGACAGCATCGGAGGAGTAGAGTTTGTTGCACAGGTTTAGGTTCAATCCCTGCAACAGCGAACAATCGCAATCACCTTCTCTCCAGATGTGTGTGCTCAACGCAACAACCAGGGCAAGCTTGTGAAGGAATGCTGCACTTTCAGTGATGATTGCTGACCTGAAAGGAGGGTTGAACAACAGGGCCTTCGTAACATGGCCACCCGAAATTGGGAACAGAGCTGGAGCCAGTGCGTTGTATGCGGTATATGCTCTCCCAATTCCACCAGCCTACATTTGCCCAGAAGACCTCGTTGGTGCCGGGTCGCACAGCGCCACGGAACGGATTGCGCAAGCCTTAGGCAAGAACGCGGCCTTTCTCCGTGCCACTGTACGCATAGCGTGCGTTAGTGCGTCCACGAGGTTGTGACCAATGCTGGGGTAGAACAAGTTGGCAACTGGTGACACACAGCAACCTCTTACCTGTTGAGGGCAGGGTTGCCAGCTGCAGCGTTGCCAGTCAGAGGGTCTAGCGACAGAATTGTGCCACTGTATGACACTTTCCACGGCGACTGCGAGGATGCAAAATGTTGGGAGCGCAAGGCACCACCTTCGGCAGTTGGTGGCGACAAGGACACGCCTAAGAATGTGTATTGTAAGCTGCACTGGTGCAACGACAGGCAGCAGCTACCAAACATGTAAACACTGTGACCAACCTGTAACACCTGGGGGATCACCACATGGGTTGCCAAACTGTCCATAATCAATGTCATTGAAGTTTGACCCTTCACCACCTGCAAAGAGCGGCATGCAGCAGTCACAACCTGCACCGCAAATCAAAAGTGACACTAACACTGACAAACTCACACCTGGTACCTGAGACTAGCAACCGCTCTTCCTCATCAAACAAGATGTCACCAAGACTGTGCGAAGTGTATGCCTGCACAGTAGTCGATGCGCAGACTGGTAAATGGTTCACGATTGTGCAGCACAGTGACACGAACGAACATCATACAGCTGTGGAGTACGGACCTGGCACCAGACGTTCTGCAGCACAATGACTTCGTTGCCAATAATGATGTTTGTTGGGGAGATCTCAAATCTGGACACGCGGCCATTAACCAAGCACTGGTCACTGTTGGGATTGCAAGGAAGGCCCGCAGTGTAGACAACAAACAGCAATATGTTGCCATTGGGCAGCGGAGTTGGTTTCACGCTGATACTTTCCAGACCTCGATCACCGTAGTCGTTGAGACCATGTGAACTAAGGTCCAGTAAAGTTTGCCCAGCACTGTTGTCGTCGAGGCTGCTCCAAACCCGCACAATTCCATCCTGCATTGAAGTTTCTTGTCAATGCCTGGTGAGAAAAGCAAGCATGCACACATTGCAGTAAGCTGCATAAGCATGCAACGCATTGTGCACCTTTGAGCTGGCGAAGACTCGACCATCAGAAGAAAACCTCACGCTAGTAACAAGGTTGACGCCTTGCCAAGGGAGCAGCTTGAATCCTGCTTGCACAGCAACTTGCGCATGACTAACAGCAATGCATGCTAGAGTTGCAGTGCATGCAAGCATGAGTAGTTGAAACGTGGCCATGCTTGGCAGCATGACAAGCTTCACACAATGACTTGATGACCGGCTGTGACTACAACCCCGCCCAGCAATATATACTGTCGCTGTTCCATAGAGAAGAGCATGTGCATGTGGTCACGGACAGATCCGACATGTCAAAAGACACTTGAGCGTTGGTCATAGAACTTTTCAACGAACAGGAAACGGTGCGACGCAGCAGGCACACTGGACATGTCATGCACTCGACAATGTCGGACACGCAAACATTGGAGAAGCCCTGCACAGCTCATCGGACTCAGGAGATGTGACTGGCTGAGTGCAGGTAGCACGCTCTTGCACTGTTTGTATGTACTAGGTTGCACAAGTCAAGTGCGTGCTACCAACCAAAGCGCTGCACTCCTTGCCCTGAGCTTGACCCAGGCAAGGAGGGCTACGAGGACAACCCACACAGCCAACGCATCTCGAAGACAGTTGCTTTGATGTGTTCGTGACAGCAACAACGACCTTGCACTGCACTGCACTGCACTTGGGTTTTCTCCGTTACCATTATGCCTGACTTACTGCTGCTGGACGGCAACTCGTGCGCAATGGCTACAGAGCGCTGTGGCATGCACTGATTACCATCCTGTTCACAAACGACCAGCTAATAGACACGACAGAAGCACAACTACGACACACATGCTGCCTGCTTGCGCCGCATGCATTGGACAGCAGCTCCGCTCATCGGATCCAAGTGCACGTTGTAACCGTATATCTCGTGCAATTCCTCGACACACAACTGCGCTTGATTCGTTGCTACAACTGTGTTCAACAATGCATGCCTCTGCTGCTTACCCACGAGAGCATCGCATCGTTGTCCGTACCTTCGGCTGGTGTGCTAAGGACAGCACAAGCAGCCTGGCCTGGCCTTCAGTCGCCCCACTGCTTGGCTCCCAGCAGACGACGCTTTCCGGGCACGACGCCGACTCATGTTGCTGCTGCACCAGCCTCACCTTGACAAGCGAAGAGCTCACCAACGACGCCACGAACACCGCCGCCCAAAGCGAGACGACACTGAGTGTGACACACTGCAGCTTGATGCTGTCACCAAGCACCGACTGTCGACGGTCTGCTGCTGCACGTACTGCGCCAACCGTCGGCGCAATGCATGCTGCGTGAGCCTTGAGCAGCTGCTGACGCCGAGGGTGGCAGGCTGCTGGACAGCGCCTCAAGCAACAGCAACCACGATGGCAGCTTTGCCAATACCACATTACTATCACTAGCAGACTGATGGGTTGACAGGCTGTGCACAGCCTCAGACAGACTGCATGCACTCAAGCAGTGCCTTGCCAGCAGCTAACACCCTGGAACCCAGCTGTCCTCCCAAGTTGCTCCTCTGCAAAACCGGTATAACTTTCTCTTTCCTTTGGGCATTGTTTCAGCCAGCCCCCTAAAGTACAATGACAATGCGAGCCAGCAGCAGCAGCAGCAGCAGCAGCGGCTCGCGCAACCAACCGACATGCTTAACCATGCCAGCAAGCTGCTCGCACGGCCATGCATGCTCTGGCACGTCAAAAGTAAGGCCAGCGTCCAGTCCACCGAATGAGTCCCACTTAGAGGCTGGCGGTGGTGGCGCTGGCATTCGGTTGGTGTGATGGGTTTCAAGATCGCAGCCTTACCTGTGTGCTGCTCTCTGGGAAGCTGAAGAAGACACGTTCTGTGTGCCTGCCAACCAGCTGCGATGTGGTTCGCTTGGCTTGGTGTGGTCGGCCTGGTGGCGTCAGCCTTGTGGTCTGGTCTGCTCGGTTACTGGTCTGATTCAGGGCAGTAGTAGGCCCTGGTTGCGTTGATGCCATGCAGTAACGATCACGATGAGTCGAATCTTCAACGGCTGTGTTGAGGCACAAGGCAGCTGTCTTCATGCATATGCGATCAGTGTGTATGCCACAGTGAGTTTGCCACACGTGTATGAATGCTATGCGTACCATCTTTGACAAGCATACAGGACCAGTCCATGCGGTGGAGGTGCCATACTGAACAGCGCATTGCAATCAGACTTTTGCTTTGAAGTGCTGCTGCACTCATCGCTTCCGCATGACGCGCTTCGAGTCATTGTCTGTCAGTATGTTGCAGTCAATAACACCACCACGGCCATGATACGCACGCCAATTATACTTACAGACCACATGTCCGTGCCTGTGGAGCCGTTGCGTGAAGGTAACCAGCATCGCCGGGGTGCTTGCTGGATGAGTTTTGTTGATGGACACAGCAGATCTACACTCGTGGTTCACATGCAAGCAAACCTTCATCTGCAAGCGCAGAATTGCAAGCGTTGCTTACGCTAGTTGCTGCACTTGTATGGCAACTATAGGCCTATAGTTGCCATATAAAGCATGTTCAATGCTCATTAAACACGTTCACAAGCGGCATACAAGGCATGTACGATGGAAGCAAGTCTGACACGAACAGGAGAGCTTACTGGTTGTGTTGGCTAATAACAGAGCAGATATGCCTGCTGCAGGCATCCCTGAAGTAATGCATAGCACGTTCAGCTGCTGTATACTATAACTTGGTAGGTGTAACATTTGGAAGCGTTATTGAGAATTGTTATCGAGACATCAAACAGCCTGCTTCCTACTCTTCAGCTCTGCCAATACTTGCGGCATCTCAGCCTTGCCAACATGCACATCAGCTGCAAAGGGGAGTACGCACGTCAGTGTGCAGTGAGACAATTTGTGTTACCCTTATTGAACATAAACAATGTAATTATATATGCAAAGTCACTCACGTTCGATGATGGGAGCTGAGCGGTCGTCAACAGCTTCCACATGCCTCAACTCGTGCATCTTGCTGGCCTCAACGAGCTCCCCAATAAGGGACTTTCGCAGTTCAGACCTCTTCACCGTCACGCCCTCTGCAAAACAAAGGTGAGGTTAACAATGCCTTTGTGTGCGTGTGTCCAGGCATGTGAATGCGAGCGTGTGCGCGTGGATGTGCGCGTGTGCGCGTGCATGCGCATGTGCGTGTGCGTGTGTTTGCCAGTGCGTGTGCTTGTGTGCGTGCCCCCGTGTCCGTGTACAAGTGCATACACATGGGTCTGTCTACACATGTGCACGCGCGCTCGCCCGCACACAGAGTTGTCTCTCGCACCATCCACTCCCAACCACCCCACATCCCTCAACACTCCTCTGCTCCTTTCTCCGTCTCTCTCACCTTCAATGACGGGGGCAGAGCGGTCCCCACTGCCATCTGCGACATGCCTGAGGAGCGTCGAGGAGGGAGAGTCGCTGATGCTCTCCATCAGGGCGGCCACGGCGGCGGGGGCGGGCGGAGGTGAGGGCAGCAGAGGAGCGCTCTTGTCTGTGACCTGGTAGACGACAAGGTACTTGCTGTTATGTGAGATATAGATTACACCCATGCATACACGCACGCTGACTCTGACAGTAGTTTGTTTGACGCTTGCGTTTTACGCTGGAATTGCTAGAGTTGCTAGAGGTGGTGCAGCAATTTGGGTCTGTGTGTATCAAATGATTTGAAACACACAGAGTAAAACGCTGCAACAGTCCGCTTGTCAGCTGTCACATAGTTACGCATTCACGCATGCGTGCACAGCCTTGGACGGTAAGTTTGATCATGACGTGGTATTCCATTATGAGCAAGTTGGGGCTCATGTATTCCGACTTGTCTGTTGTGATACCTCAATGTGGCGTAGCGACGCGTTCCCGCCCTCGATCTCCTGCTTGAGGGCTTCCCTCTCACTCTTCTTCACCCTCACACCACCTGCACACACCAACACCATTCCTATCGTCATTTTCCTCTGCCCTGTTCCTTACCAAGCACTCATGTATTGCACCTATCTCTCACCTTCAATTATGGGTGCGGACTTGTCTCTGGTGGCGTCCTCAGCCACGTGACGCAATTGGTGTCCATTGGAGCCGACATTGGTCGTCTTGCTGGCGAGCTCGTGAAGAAGCAGTGCATGCACGCTCCCGTGCAGCTGAGCAGCTGAGAGAAGGCAACACAACGGTCAAGATTGGTATTGTGCTTGTTCGTGTACATGTTGCATGAACATGTGCGCCCGTGCAGGCAGGTGTGGGTGGGCAGGGGAGCGCAAGCACATGTGTGCTCGAACGAGTACATGTGTGCGTGCATGCACGTGCGCGTGTGTCCGTAGATTTGGCTGTGCGTGCATGTGAGTGTGCGCTGAGAGGGTGATAACTTTACATCATGACAACAGTGTGCATCAATTGAGCACCCTCGAGCATTGTGTAGTCACGCTCCCGCCTGTTGTGATTCGCAGGACATGAGTGCATTAGATTTCTATACTTGTGGTCAAGCCCAACGCCTGCTACACTTAGGCGGGTTAAGTGAATCACAGCTATAGCCAACACTGATGTCGATCAGAACCCAAGAAAGCAGTTTTTGGTTTTTCTTTCACAACAAACCATAAGGGAATGTACGCATTGACACAGTCCAAGCTGATGATGATGACCACTCTCACCCTCA
Source organism: Chlorokybus atmophyticus (assembly GCA_009103225.1). NCBI lineage: Eukaryota > Viridiplantae > Streptophyta > Chlorokybophyceae > Chlorokybales > Chlorokybaceae > Chlorokybus > Chlorokybus atmophyticus. The sequence goes on from RHPI01003009.1 coordinate 98,943, forward strand.
ATGACGGGTGCGCTACGATCAAGGCTCATCGCCCGCTTTAGCCTCACACCTTTTTCCACCTCCTTTATCAGCTCCGCATGCGCCGCCGCCATTGCGGTTGTTACTACCTCCCACACCCTCTTTATTTCACCTGCATCACGAATGCAGAACAGAGAACGCACACACACACACACGCACACGCACACGCACACGCACACGCACACGCACACGCACACGCACACGCACACGCACACAACATGTTATGGGCTGTTTTGCGAGCAAGCATGAACATCAACCTGACAAAGCCATTGAGAGTATGTTAATGGAAATGCGCACACCAAGTGCCTCGCCGCACACTAGTCATTCCGGCAATGTGGCTTACTGCAAATGCGCCTGGTTGCAAGCAGCTTGCAAGCCGCGCTCTTTGTCCCACCACTCTGACAAAGTGCTCCCAATGAGGCGGCAGCGGTGCAAAATACGACGACGACGACGACGACGACGACAACGACGACAAGGTGAGCAGCGACAAGGCGACAGATGTGCTGAAGAAGACGTTGAAGACTGATATCGATCACGTTTGCCGCTCGTATCAGCTGAAAGCCTCATCGATATCCGCGCGCTCCTGTGTGTCAGTTTTTGTGTCAGCTCTGACACAAAACGCCCAGTCAGCATCCGACACAAAGTACGGATGTCTCACTCTGACATGGCGGCGGCGGCGACGGCGACAGAGGAGCAGCAGGAGAGGAAGGAGGAGGAGGAGGGTAGGAAGCTCAAGATGGTGGTGGTGACGAGGCACGGCGAGCGACTGACTCCGTCAATGCCGCTTGAACTAGCGACAGGCCGTGGGATCCTCCTCTCTCCGCCTATGGCCTGGTATGGTAGTCTGATTCGGACTGTATGTTCTGGCTTAACATGCTGGTTGTTTAGACGTCATATGCTTCACCAGTGCTGCTCTCCGTCACTACATGCGGTGTTGGTTGCATGCATGAAAGATGCATGAAAGATGCAACCCATGCACAAACGCACCAACACGCATGCAGAAGTTATATTTGTCAAATGATTACACGTGCAGCGAGGTGTAACTGTGTAACTGTGTACCCATGTGAACGCACACACACAACGACATGCAGTCGTGTCAGTATCATCATCAGTAGCTGCATGCCCCAGACACCTACAATAATGAATGTCTCTGACTGTCGACGAGGAACGCATCAATAGCTTCTGCATGGCAACTGTCACATGTATAGATCTCTCACATTTTGTACACCACACAACATGTGTTCACACACCACTCCACCTTTATGTCCTCATGTTTCCCAGTCACAAGCCCGCAATCGCGGCCTCGATTTCGCCTCTCGCTTCCCCGATATCTCCTCTTTCACCCTCGTCACCTCTCCCTTCCTCCGCTGCATCCAAACCTCCGCCCAACTCGCCTCCTCTCTATCCTCTCAATTAGGATCTGATATCACTATCCGCCTCGATAACGGCCTGTCGGAAGTCATGTGCCCCCCGGTGATATACACCCGGTAGGGGATGAAGGGAGGAGGAGGGATGTAGTGGGAGGGTGGCAACCAGAGCTGAGGAGTGTGGAGGAGTTGGCAAACATGTATCCGGAGTGGATTGATGTTGAAGCTTCCGCATCACCCGTGCCGGTATGGTGTGAAAAGAGTGTGTGTGTGTGCGTGGTTTTATTTTCGGGTCTTTTGATGCGAATGTAGTTGCCAATGTGGCCAGAGAGCGTGAGTGAGGCTCGACGCTGCTCCACGCAAGCTTTTGAACGCATCGCTGCGCAGTACTTTACATCCTCCGTGGTGGTCATCGTCACGCACGGTGAGACACACTGCAATTCATACTTACATGTGAAGATGTGCAAGCAAACGGAAAAGGTGCACATACACATGCAGGTGCTGCACATGCACATGCACATACACGTACACGTACATGTACATGTACACACCCACGCTCCCATGCGCACACGGATACGCACACGCACGGACACATGCAAGCACACCCATACAACATGCACACACCCACATATACATCAGGCGAGGCTGTTGTAAGAGCTGCAATGCTAGCTGAGCCTCGCGCGCATGTGTACGGCGTGGAGCCGTGCGGGTACATCATGCTAGAGCAGAGGGAGTGGGACGCGAGGCCGCACGGTGGTGCAGGCAGCCAACACGCATTTTATGTGACTCAGCCGTGGGAGATTGCGGAAGCGCACGGTGTATCGATATTGGAAGCGGGTAAATGAAAAAGCGAACTTGTGTACCGTTTGTGCAATGGTACCTTTACCCGGTGAGTAGTAGTAATCAAGTGGTGTATGCGGGCTCTACACAGGTCCCGAAGTGATAAACCTCTCTTGTTCTGTTGTACTTCTGTGTTGTTATGCGTGGATGCATGCTTGTGGATCTGTAGTATCAATGCCGTTATGGCAGAGCATTGATGAAAATCTGTTACTGCCCCCATGCGCATGCACACTTGTGCACACGCAGCTGCATAACGCCCTACTGTGGCTACTACTACCGCTGTGTCTGACCAACACGCAGCGCTTGTGCACAAGTATATTTATGACTACCAGTAATTGGGTGGAGCGGTTGGTTTGCGATGAGTAGTACAGTGGCAACCCATTACCAAAGCCCAAAGGTGCTGTAGGCACATTTAGGCGAGTACTCTGCCTATTGGTATGCTATGCTTATGCTGAGCAAGTGCAACGCTGCCTGCATTGTACTTGAACAATTGATGGGATCCCACACACGCACGTACACGCATGCGCGCCCCTCTCTCTCTCTCCCTCCCTCCCTCCCTCCCTCCCTCCCTCCATCCCTCGCTCGCTCGCTCCCTCTCGCTCTCTTGCTCCCTCTCACCCTCTGGCTCTCTGGCTCTCGCTCTCTCGCTCTCGCACACGGACACGGCATGCGTGTATAAATGTCTCTAGTGCTATTGCGCGCTTGCTCACTCATGTTGCACATGCCTGTCACACACGTCCATATATCACCCACACTCACCTCCGTCACGTACATCAACCAACCACCGGGCTCAGCCGCCTTGCTTCATGCCGCCTACTTGCGTGCGCACGCACACAGGTCGGCAGCATGAAGCATGGTGACTCAACGCAGTAGTCGGTTGATGTCAGTCACTGCCTTGTATGCAGCACCATTGTGAACACCAACACCAACACCAACACCATATGATGGAAACAACAAGTTTGCCAAGCATCAAATTGCACGTAATCATTCCATATATATAATAATTGCACGCATATAGTCACGCGCCTAATCTCAGCAACGCAACCAAGAGATTTGCGTATATATACAACACATACATGTATGCTTGGACATGCACGCACATATGGAGGGATGTACCAACGAAGCGGAGTGCAATGTGTGTCGTCGTGGGCGCATGTGCATAGAATGGGTATGCTGGTGTGACTACATGCGCGCGAGCACGTTGTCTATGCGTGGACAAGCGTATATGCATGTGTGTGTGTGTGTGCGTGTGTGTGCGCGTGTGTGCGTGTGTGTGCGTGCGCAGACGTTAATGGGCAAGAACTTCTCGTCGAACACATCACCTTCACCGACTGCCGTGGGGTGTATGTGCGTGCACGAGTGTGTGTGGTTGTTTGTTGGTGGGTTGCAGATATGTCTGTGTGGGCACAGACATACACTCGCTCGGTTGCGAGTGCTACGTTTGTGTGTGCGCGCGTGTAGGCAGAGAAGTTATGTGTGGGCGTGTGTCTCTTCTTTGTGCATGCGCGTCCATACACACGAGTGAGCTTGTGCGTGCGCGTGTATCAGAGAAACGAGGATCTGTGTCATGATAAGTCACCTACACCGACACCTGCCTCAGGCCCTGCCAGCGCTTGGTGCATTGGCGACTCTCGGAGCCAGAGCTTCGGTCTACTTGTTACTCACTCGGACATCCAGATTATCAACAAATCATAACAACAAATAGTAAGCAGCACCTCCTTTCCTGCTTGCTGACGACGTGATGCCCAAGTGCGCCGGCTCCCAGCTACACTCCGCGCGCATGCATGCCTACGAAGCTAAGCATAGTGTATGCTGCGCCAGGCAATGCGCTCAAGACTTCGTCATTGGTGCGAGGGATGGCGCTTCATCTCCATGGCGGCGGCGTCATCGCTGCGGTCAGTGCTGCTGTTGTGGGTCACACTGGCGGAGGTGTACACCATCCGTGAAGCACACCGTGTCGCTGCTGCAAGCTGCCATCGTTGGACGCAACTCGTCAAAAAAAAGCAGCTACGCAGCGACGGCGCAGGCCGGCAGTGTGGACGCCTGCTTGCTGACAGCAGCAAAGACGTGGGTGGGTGGGTGGGTGGGTGGGGGCGTGGATTGCGTGTGGAACCACAAGTAGTAGTTGCCTCAGAGTCTGCATGCCCAGCAGCAGGTACACAACCTTTGTCTGCCTGCTATAAGTGCAGGCAGAAACGTGGCGCACACGTAGTGCGTATGGTGTACTGGCATGCATAGGCAACAACAACGGAATTGCAAAACACCGTTCGTTGAGTCACTGCAAGGCAAGCTTCCGTACTATCTTTGTGTAAACGAAAATCATTGTGCAAATCAATCTCTGTTGAAGAGCATGAAGCACCGTTCGACAGCTGAGTCGAACCTCAGAGTGTCATGCAATGTGCATGCTCTTGGGGCTCCTAGGCTACGTACACTATGTTTGCGCAAGTTAATTGTCATCATCACCGGCACCGCATTGCCATTCACGGTGATCGTCAACCCAGTTGTTGTTGCTCATCTACATCAGTTGTTTGCTTAGTTGCTGGTCTAGGGTTGGTTAGACCCAGTGTTGCTGGCAAGCTCGCTTTGAAGTTGGGTTACATCTGCTGCTGTTGCTTAGCCTGATGGTTTCATTTGTAGTCTCCATATTCTGGCTGTCCGCAAGCGCTGTTAATTCTTTGCCATTTGGATTCGGCTTTGGCTTTGGCTTTTAAACCAATGCTGGTGCTGAAAATTGACGTGGTTGCCATCAAAGCTCATTTCAGCAGTGTTGCTACCACCACCCAATGCCTGTTTCCTGTTGCAGTATGTTCTTAAGACTAGAACATGTTGCAAAACAATGTTGAACAGGCTTTTTTTAAGTAGGTCACCCATACGAGCCGAAAGGCGTCGCACGCAATCGCATGGAGAAAGCAACCACCACTGTGCAACCATAATTATCGCACCTCTGCCACCATGGGGATGGACCTCAAAGTGCACCTCAACATAGATCAAGAGGCTGTTGAAAAGTACCTCGCACGTCCCAAGCTGGATCGAGATAGTTGCCATGGTGTTTATTCCTTGCAGCGGATTTGGAGATCCATCCATTCGTAAAAATGATCGTAATGGAAGCGAGCACTTTCATGAGCAGTTCGCACGCGAATGGTGGTTTCCGTTCCCAGATAGCCTTTATGACTTGGCAGGCTTAAGGTATGTACACGATGACATCAGCGCAAGAGAGGTGGCAAGGGACCTGCAACTATGCTTTCCAGACGATGATGAACTGATGGCTATTGCACATTGGTTGTTGTGTACTGCGCACTACTGCAAGGTTTACGACTGCTGAGTTAGTGATTCGTGTTTATGTGCTAGTTCAAGCGCTAGCTACTTGTGCATAACATTCATTCGCTAGCTGGCTGCGTACATGTATGTGTATGTGTGAGGTCTTGTGGACTCAGAATGGGCACTGCCACTTCAACATGCAGTGCATGGTTGGGATGATGATATTGCACAGCATAGCAACCAAGCACTTGCCCGTGGCATGCATGCGTCTGCCATATCGCAACGCACAACGTACATGTACACACGTCACGCTACCAAAGGCCGAGGGCTTAATCTTAGGGCTAACCGACCAGCTGACGACAACACATTGGACGTATGCAATGCCAAGGGCAACCTGTAGTGTACAGCAATTCATGAGCGTTAATACATTCCACACATCACCTCAGTCTTGGACTCAGAAGCTCCAGGCCAGCTTCTGTCAACCAGCTCAACATAGCAGCTACCTTCAATGTCATCAGTTAGTCGCCCCTTGTTGACCCTAGCATGTTGACCCTAGCATCAGCATATCCTACCATTTGGAAGTGATGTTATCGTAACCCATTGCTGATAGTAACAGCAGGCGTTGGCTAGTACACAAGCGTAGCGGTGTTCGAGTGCAGAACCAAACTGCCCCCCTGTAGGAGGAGTTGCAACAGGCTGGCGTGTGCAGTACAATGCATCTTAAGGACACCGTAGTACTCATTGATGCATATCATCATATCAAGTCATCCACAAGCGCACATGCAAACGCACATACAGACAACCACACATGCGCATGCATGCACGTACCTGCAGGTGCGCACATGCACATAACCACACACACCTCCCAAGCGCACGCACACACACGCAAGCACTTGTGCGCACTCTCACTGAAACTCACTTGTATTGGAGCCAAAGGCGGCGCTAACGGACACCTTTTGCGTCATGTCGCTGAGGACGCCGCCAGAGACAAAGTCCGCACCCATAATCGAAGGTAAGATACAGACCGTCTGTTGAACACAAGACAGTGTGTTGTTGGGGAAGCAGGACGTGTGCGCTTCACCACACCGAGGTATCACGACAGACGAACAGAGTCTATAAGTGCCAGCTTTAGCAGAAGTGTAGTATCATGTCATAGTCGAGTGTATGGAGGGCTGTCACTGCGTGCACATGGCACGCGTGTGCATGACTGCGCGCTGTTTCACAAGTGTGTGTGCAAAGTCGACAACCGGATTGTTGTTGTACTGTGCTTGTGTATCATACTGTACAACACTCAGTGTTGTGCAGCCTGCTATAGTATGATACACAAGCACAGTACAGACCAACTGAGTCAGCCGGACTGACTTGGTCAGTCGCACGCGTGTACTACATGTTGATCTTTGCATGGGTGTAGTAAGGGTGTACGCGCGTGCATGCACATATGTGTGTGTGACACTGGCACCTATGCGTGTGAGAAGTGTCTGCGCACATGTGTGGACACAGGCATGCGTACACATGCACACACACACACGCACGTTTATGCCTGTACTGGCAACAAAACACAAATATTACCTCACCTTCATGCGATCGAGTTGAGGCATGTAGTTGCTGTCAGCGCACGCTCAGCTCCCAGCATCGAATGTGAGCGAAACCAGACCAGTAAGCGGGCCGACCAGAGCCATAAAGGTTGCCGCTGCGGCAGCAAGCTAACCAACGCAAGCCAAGCCATGCACGTTACAGGCAGGCAGGCAGGCAGGCAGGCAGTATTCTGTTTCTAACTCTTGAATAGAGAGCAGCATGCTGCTCTTGTCACAGGTTCCAGGTATCTTGCAGCTCATCACATCATCACCTCCGCCGCCGCCGTCAGCGCCTCCAAATGACGGACTCAGTCGGACTGGTGGCACCGTACCTATGACGTGCTAGAGCATGCATGGCCGTATGAGCTTGCTAGCTGGTGTCGGCGGAGGTGTGGTTGAGCATGTCTGTGAAGCGACGTGCTGCTGGCTTGCAATGTCCTGCGAAAGCGCTGGAGCCAGCGCTGGAACAGGAAGAGCGGTTGGGGCCAGCTGGCGCATTGACGGTCGCTGAGAGGTGATGCGCATCAAATGGTAAGCCTTGCTGCGCAGTCAGCATGGGTTTAACTAGCCAACGCCAAACACAACAGTTTACACACTTACACCAGCACATCAACTACAGTACTTGGACTACACAGCATGAGTCGCACTGCTAGCCACTAAGAAGCATGCAACACGACGCTGCTGGTAGTACAGTGGTCAAGTGGACTGACCAGCAGCAAATCAGCGGGTTGGCCGTGGCTTCTTCCGAAAGCCCTTGCACAATCGCTGCCCTTGTAGTTGCCGCAAGCTTGACCAGAGCAAACAAACGTAACACGCAGTGTCGTACTTTAGCTAGCTTACATGCAACTTTGCTGCAGTGCTGCAACTTTGTTTGAACTTGGCTGGACCTCTCATCCGCCGACATGGCGTTCACCGACCACCGACTGTCGGAGCATTAGAAGCACGCTGCTTGGCGTGTGCGTGAGCTCGTAGCTGGGCAGAGGCGGCGATGACGGCGGTGTTCGTGGCGTCGTAGGTCCGGAGCACAGGACGAGGCAGAGTGCTTGAGTAGTAGCGTATGCAGCAAAATGTAACTGCTTGGTCAGAAGCGTTGCCGAGGCAATGCCAAGGCGCTGGCAGCAGCAGGAGGAGAGTGTTGACGCAGCGCCTGGTGGGGGGGCCTGCTCTGCTGCCTAGCAAGCCCAGCAACACGGGAAGGGCAGCACGAATAACTCATATTTTTGTTAGGCCGGTGTGTCTGTGACACCAGTACACGGGTCAGCTTCTAAGTGTGAGTACTAGCAGCTTCGTGCCGAGGCGTTCCCGAGGCAGGATCAGCAGCAGCAGGAGGCCGGAGGAGAAGGATGACGTGCTGCACAAGCTTGGCTAAAGAGGTAACCAGCCGTAGAATGGCATGTCTTGGTGGGTTGAAGATGTGAATAGGCAGCAGCTGTGTGCCGAGGCGAGGCCAATGCTGAGGTGAGGCCGAAGGGTAGCAGCCACTGCAGTCTTGCTGGTTGGCCCAGTTCGGCAAGCAATGGTGAGGCATGGAGTGCATGGTGTCGTACAGTGTTTGTGTTGGACGAGGTGTTGGTGTTAGCTGCTGCCCACGTTTGTGTCTCTTTGGGTGCATGAGCTCTCGTCACAACTTTAGCGCCGAAGCCAACTGCAGTACTAGTATAAAAGCACTCATAGTCAGAGAAGTCCAGTCAGGAGTTAGACCTCTAAGGTCTGAGAGTCTGCTGGCTGTGTGTGCCTAGTTGGATGCCAAGCATGGCGAGTCCCAAGCTGCTCGTAGCATGCGCTGCAATTGTGGCGTGTTGTTTTGCTCTTGCTCATGCACAAGTGGCTGTGCAACCAGGCTTCAATCTGCTTCCTTGGCAAGCTCTCAACCTGGTCACCAGCGCACGGTTTGCTCCAGATGGGCGTGTCTTTGCATCCACAAAGGTGCCTAAGTTGCTTCTTTGTTGTGCATGCAGCTGCTTGCTGCACGCAAGTTTACAAGCTAAAATCAAGCTGTTGCAATCAGGACGGCACTGTGCGTGTTTGGAGCAGCCTCAATGACAACAGCGCCGGGAGCGTTCTACTTGATCTCAGTTCACACGGCATCAACGACTACGGGGATCGCGGTCTGGAAAGTGTCAACGTGAAACCAACTCCGCTCTCCAATGGCAACATCTTGTTGTTTGTTGCCTACACTGTAGGTCTGCCTTGCAACCCAAACAGTGATCAGTGCTTGGTCAATGGCCGTGTGTCCAGATTTGAGATCTCCCCAACAAACTCTGTGGTTGGCAACGAAGTCATCGTCCTGCAGAATGTCTGGTGCCAGGTCCGTACTCCACAGCTGCATAATATTTGTTCGGTCTGCTTTGTGGTTGTTGAAGAACTATTGATCGTGCGTATCTATTGGCCTTGTGCAGGTTTACATGTCGCACAGTCTGGGAGATATCTTGTTTGATGAGGAAGAGCGGTTGCTAGTCTCAGGTACCACGTATGAAGTTGTCAGCATAAGCCAGTGCTTTGCAAGTGCTGCACGGGTTGTCACTGCTGCATGCTCCTGGCAGGTGGTGAAGGCTCGAACTTCAATGACATTGACTACGGGCAGAGCGGAAACCTATGCGGTGACCCCCCAAGTCCTGCAGGTTGATCATAGTGGTCACATGTTTGGCATCTGCTATATGTCATTGCACCAGTGCAGCTCACAGCACAACACTGCCAGGAGTGTCCTTGTCGCCACCAACTGCCGAAGGTGGTGCTTTGCGCTCCCAACATTTTGCATCCTCGCAATCACCGTGGAAAGTGTCATACAGCGGCACAATCCTGTCGCTAGACCCTCTGACTGGCAACGCTGCAGCTGGCAACCCTGCCCTCAACAGGTAAGAGGTTGCTGTGTGTCACCAGTTGCCAACTTATTCTACCCCAGCATTGGTCACAACCTCGTGGACGCACTAACGCACTCCATGTACAGTGGCAGTGCGAAAGGCCGCGTGCTTGCCTACGGTTTGCGCAATCCTTACCGCGGAGCTGTGCAACCCGGCACTAATGAGGTCTTCTGGGGAAATGTGGGCTGGTGGGATTGGGAGAGCATATACCGCATACAACGCACCGGCTCCAGTTCTGTTCCTAATTTCGGGTGGCCATGTTATGAAGGGCCTGTTGTTCAACCTTCCTTTGAGGTCAGAGATGTTCATTGCGAGTGAAGCTTTCCTTGGTCATTCCTTGGTCAATTGCAGCAGACACATGTGGAGAATGCGATCATGGTTGGCTGTTGCAGAATTTGAACCTGAACCTGTGCAACAAGCTGTATTCCTCCGACACCGTCGCCCAACCGTTTTACTCATACATGCACACCAGTCCCCCCAACCCTGGTGGCAAGTGTTCGAGGGCAACAGGAGTGAATGGCGCTGCAGTGACTGGGTTGGAGTTCTACTCAGGCTCGGCATTTGGTACAGCTTACAACGGGGCACTGTTCTTTGGCGACTATGCCATTGGTTGCATCTGGGCAGTGCCCCTCGGCTCAGGTGGCATACCCGACACGAGCAAAATGCAAGTGTTCGCTGACGGTGTTGGTGTCGTAGACATCACTCAGGCTCCAGATGGTTCGCTGGTGATTGCGGACTTTGCAAATGCCCGCATATTCCGCCTCGTTGGGCCTGGTAGTGGCGTCACAAGCGCTGTCGTGACAGCTTCACCACACTCTGGAGTAGCCCCTCTGGTGGTTCAGTTCTCTGGCTCGCAGTCTGTGGCACCCAGTCCCATTAGCTACTCCTGGGACCTCAACGGTAATGAGCCTGTCTTTCATTGCAAATGCGCACATTTCAATGTGCGCTGTTTGGAACTTCTGTACTTGTTTTGTTGGTTTATTCTGTGTCACATCTCCTTCAGGTGATGGCAACTTTGGTGACACCACATCCACCACACCTTCACACACGTACACTTCAGCTGGCTCCTATAAGGTTGGACTACAAGTGAAGGGAGGCAATGGCGGCATCAGCACAACATTCACGACGATTCGAGTGGTGACGAGCACAAGCCAAATACCCACAGCCAACATCGTTCTGCCAAGTGCGAGCTTGACCTGGGCAGTTGGTGACACCATCAACGTCAAAGCCAGCATAGCACCCGCTGGCTCAAAAGCATCCTGGCAGGTGCTGCTGCATCACTGCGTCAGCACGCTGAAAAATGCCTGCCATCTTCACACTCTACCACCCCACAGCGGTCTGTCCTTCTCCATGAAAGCGCCTGACCATGAATACTACTGCTACCTGGAGTTCATCTTGACCGTCACCACGCCCGCCGGGCTCAGCAAGAAGTTTTCACGCCGCATCAATCCTATTGTCTCACACATGGTCATGCATTCCTCTCCTCCTGGCTTGACCCTCACTGCAGCATCAGACACTCTGAAAGCTCCATTCACGCACTTAGCGGTTGCAAACTCCCCCGTCACAGTCATAGCGCCCTCACCACAAACACTCAACGGCCAACAGTACGTGTTTGTTGGTTGGAGCTCGGGTCAGCCGCAAGTGCACACCATCACGGCACCGCGAAGCACTGCCACATTTACAGCGACGTACAATCTGGTGGCGCCCTCTCAACCATGGCCGGGTTGGACGAATGCTGATGTTGGCACTGTGGGGTTCCAAGGTCATGCCGTGTTTGGCACCGGCGGCGCACTCACTCTGTACGGCAGCGGTGCTGATTTGTAAGTGATGGCGCATACTCACGCACACTCACATGCGCGCACGCACAAGCATACGCATGCATGCCCGCACACAGATTGTATAGTGCAGTGTCGTACACTTTGTTAGAGTTGTTGCTCCTGACAAGCTCTCTTACAGAATGTATCTATGTCTTGCAGTTGGAATGTAGCAGACGGAGGGCATTACGCTTCCATCAATGCCACTGGCAATATGCGCATCGTGGCGCGGCTGCACAGGCTGTCTGCTGCCTTCCCAGATGCAAAGGCTGGTGTGATGCTACGGGAATCCGTTGCAGGCGGGTCGAAAGAGGTGTCCCTGCTGGTTTCTGGCCGAGGCTGGGTTGGTTTTCACTGGAGAACTGTCACCAATGCACAAACCAACTACCAATGGCTTGAAGAGAGCATTCTTCCAAACCAATACCTGCGCCTGGACAAGGTTGGCACCACAGTTCAGTCTTTCATCTCAGCGGACGGTAAGACATGGAGCCTTGAGTACACGTTCACTGTGACCTTGGCCAACACGTTTCACGTGGGAGTGGCTGTGACATCACACGACCAGACTGGGCTTTGCCAAGGGGTTTTCAGCGCAGTGAAGGTAATCCCTCATGTCCACTTTATACGGTTGTCCCCTGTTGTCGAGTCATCAACATAGCTGCTGGTGTTCACCTTTTCAGGTGACCAAGCTTTGATGCAGCGGAGTCAGGCGTTTGTGGCTCTTCTGGAATCTCAAGTTGGTCAAAGTGGTAGCTCAAGACATGTCATGTTGCTGTACGTTGAAACCTCTACCTAGATCATGTTGGTACAACAGTGCGGTGCAATTGCTGCCAAGTCATCACTTTTGACGGTGTAACATTTGACAGGCTTGCGGTTTGGCAGTGGCTGGCTTCTTGTCAACATCTGCATGCACGGCGTTTGCCACAGCAACGTGCGGCAAGTGCATGTGTGTAAGGCAAGGCGCCAATGCCTTCGGTGTTGTGACAGTCCTGCCTGCTAAGTCTCATGACTCAGCTTATATGTTTATCTCCTGGTGCATGCGTCTTGTTCCTTTCTGACCAGCCTTCGTGAACTCAGCTGTTTGCGCAACACATATGAGGCATAACATCTTTTGTACACTCGTGCTTGGGACAGGTATTGGATGATGCTGACGAACATGCATGCATGTGTGGTGCACGGGGTTCGGGCCGTAGGAGTAGTAGGCTAGGTAGTGTACTACTTGGTGTGACTACCTAGCTCGGGGGTGGTGTATATACTGGCTGCTGTCTGCGTCTCACGTGTGCTATGCATGTGACTTGCGCTGTTAGGTGCGATACACCTTGCGCATGCCCCTAGTTGTGCCTTAGATCTTTATACACTGTGCATGTTGCATCTTTTCTACATATGTACTACTTTGTGATGTTGCAACTGCCATATGCTGCTCTGTATCAACTTGTGTTTTGCGCATGCACCTTGATGCACAACAGCACTGTCTGCGTCCTCCTCGCAGGTCCCGAACTGACGAACCTTCTGGTACGTGTTGCCTTGCTCTGCTGCTATGACGCACGCGTAGCGCTGCTGCACAGGCTTATCGATGACACCAAACGCGTAGGGGCATGGGTGCGCGTGTGGACATAGCAGCACCGTGGTGACCATATAGCCAAGCTGTTCATTGAGTATTGTGAGAGGTGTTGCTTGGTTGTCACTGCCTTGCCTGTAGATGTGTACAAAGAACGCAAAGAGCAACTGCCCATGCATAGTGCATGCAGCAACCATGTATGCAAAACAAGTGAAACTGACCATGTCTTACGCAAGCCCCAATCACTGGGAACCTGCGCACGCTTGTGAACTTGATTTGTATGATGAGACAGATGTATCAATCGCTCTCTTTATATTGCACTTGCATGCGCGTGTACAACTGCACCTGAGATAGCTCTCTCTCTCTCTCTCTCTCTCTCTCTCTCTCTCTCTCTCTCTCTCTCTC
>RHPI01003009.1:112724-139215 GCA_009103225.1 Chlorokybus atmophyticus
TCTCTCTCTCTCTCTCTCTCTCTCTCTCTCTCTCTCTCTCTCTCTCTCTCTCTCTCTCTCTCTCTCTCTCTCTCTCTCTCTCTGTGCGTGTCGCGTGTCGCGTTCGCATAAACATTGTGCCCGCCAGTGTTGTGCCAACTTCTCGGTCGGGTCGCTTCCTGCCGCGTATTGTATGCCCTTAACCAGCTGATGTGTCCCGGTCGCGCCATCCTTATAACCAGTCTGTGCCAGCAGCGGCGGTGGCGGCGGCGGCGGCGGTGGTGTACGCATTGCTGTCGGTGGCAAGGATCGCTGTTTGTGCTCCTTTGCGCATGGTGTACTACTTCGTCCCCCGTCGGGGGGCTGCCGAGGAGGAGTCCGGCGGCGACGCTGGCAAGGATCGCAGCGTCTACATGGGCGTCGACAAGCACGAGAACGAGGAGCTGATCAGGTGGGGTATGCCCGAGGACGTCTGGTTCCACGTGGACAAGCTCAGCTCGGCCCACGTGTACCTGCGCCTGGCCAAGGGAGAGACCATCGAAGACATACCCGCAGAGACGCTGGAGGACTGCGCGCAGCTGGTCAAGGCAAACTCCATACAGGGGAACAAGATCAACAATGTGGATGTTGTGTACACGCCGTGGGCGAACCTGAAGAAGACGGCGTCAATGGAGGTTGGACAGGTCGGCTTCCACAGCCAAAAACAGGTGTGTGCCGTGCTTCACACTTTGCATACGTTGCTATTGTGATTATGTTTGCTTGTAGTGTGTTTACTTGCCTTGAAAAAGTTGACCTAGGTCTCATTGCCACCATTGACTGGGCTTTGTGGGTGATTGGAATGCTTCGGCACACAGTTCAGGGCAAGCACAATATAGCTGTACTGCAACACTGCATTACCTCTCTCACTCAGCAAAGCAGCAATCAGCACTGTATTCGTATGTTCGTATACATGGATTTGTATGAACTAGGATGCTGCATGCAGTCGTGTGTGTGCATTGCTACACCAATTGAATAAGAAAGGACGTGTTGTGGAGCAATGCTAGAGAGCACGTGCTTTTGAAGGTGAAGACTATTCGGGTAGAAAAGCGAAGCAACGAGATCATCAATCGATTGAACAAAACAAAGACGGAGAGGCACCCAGATTTTGCAGGTAACAGTTTTTCGCATTTTTTGTGTATAATGCTTGTGCGCCACTACCCAATATGAGTATGTTGTGTATACCCCACGATATGTTGTGTTGTGCTCATTACAGCTGAGCGAGAAGCATACAACCAAACCGAGAAGTCTCGACGAAAGGCCGAAGAGAGATCAAAGGTGCACAGAAGTTGCTTACATACACATCACATAAACAGCGGACATACTTGCTTTGTTGTTCTCAAGTGGTGTTGCGTGTTCTCACAATATGCTGCCTGATTTGTGTTGAGCAGAAGCGCGTGGAGCAGGAGGCCCTCTTGGCCAAGCGTGAGCAGGAGGAGCTTCACAGCTACAAGAACCTCATGACGGGGTCCAACATGAAGACCAACAAGGAGCTCATGGAAGAGAACCAGGGGAAGAGTGTGACGGAGATTGAAGAGGACTTCATGTGAGAACAAGGAGGAGAAAAGATTTTGCAGCTGTTTGTGCAGCAATTGAGTGAAGAAGTAGTTAGCTTGCGTGGGTATAACTACTTGTTGTATGGGCGCTTGCTGGAAGTGCCCTTCTCTAGTTTTGAAGCACACTAGTGTTGTAGTAGTCGGACGGGGCCAGCTGCCTTATATTGGGCAGATGAATGTTGTTCCAAAGGTTTAGGAATTGGTACTTTCACTGTAAGGTTGTCCTTTTTGGTATAGGTTTGCAACCAGGAGGCGCGTGTTTGCGTGCGTGTGTCTGTGCGTGTGTGTGTGTCTGTGGGTATGTGTACATGCGCGTGTGTCAGCGCCCGTGGGCATGTAAGGGCAAACAAGTGTGCGTGTGCGTGCGTATGTGTGCGTGTTGTGTTGGTGTACCATCTATCCCATTCAATATGTTTTCTCAACAAGTAGCACTGGCATCCTCAGTAGTATGTGTTGGGGCAACTAATGCACGTAGTGCAGCAAGCACTTCTGTCACATGAAGAAGCATTCTGCCGCAGTGTGTTGTAACACATGCTGCTACCTGTGCCGATGTCGTGTGATATATGTCGCAGTGAGTGAGTGGCATGTTCAAATGATAATTTGCGCACAATCAAGCATTCACACACGCCACATTGCCACACGCAACGCACGCAATATGCGCACGCAACATCTGCATCAATGATATGGAGACCGTGACGTCCTTCTACGCGCACTCGAGGCCCTTGAGCGCGGCATCCCAACGATAGACTCTCTCTCACCATCAAGCACACTCGCCCCGAAGGCCGCAACACTGGGACTGTTGCTTCTACTCGACGTGGACTTGTTGCTGTCGGGACTATCTCTCCTGAAGTGAGCTCTGCTGACAAAGTGGTTGTTGTTGCTGTTGATGTGGTTAATGTGTGTGGTGGTGCTGCTGCTGCTGTTATGGTTCGAGCTGTTGTTGTCGTGCGCTACGCTCTTGGACCTCAGAAGCTTTCGAGCCCTCGCCTTCAGCTCCTACCGTGTGTTGATAGTCAACAACAACAACAACAACAACGACGACGACGACAACAACAACAACAACAACGACGACGATAGACAATAGCTCTCACTTCTCGTGTGAGCACTTGGTCGTCCTGATCCTCATCAGCGACGCCGTTGAGGCTCTTGATGATGTCAAAGGTGGTGTCGTGCAGGTAGTCGCTGTCTTCGCTGTCAATGTCACCATCTTCAAAGTCATCGTGGCTATAAACTCGCGCAGTGTTGGGTACGGATTGCGAAGCTGCCGCCTCAAATGCCTACAACATTTGTTAAGTAAGCAATAAAGCCAGGTGTGAGACAAAAAAAGAGCGTAACATCACGCACGCACACATGCGCACATGTGTACACAGGCACTCATATGCATACGCATGTGCACGTTTGAGCGCGAGCACACACACACACACACAGTGCGCACGAATCACTCACAAGTGATGTTCTTCTCTGGTTCGCATGCTTCGGCCGATCCGTAGCCGACCCGCTCCGCATCAGTATCGGCACGCGCACGTTGTGTTCGGGCGTCTTCACCATGCGATAGTCCAAGTCGATGGGCGGCCCGAGCGTCATCGATATCGACATTATTGGTGGCGATATCGGCGCCGGGCGCAGCTTGAGAGGCTTGGACAAGGCCTTTAGAACAGGTGACGTGTTGTGATTGTTGTTGTTGTTGATAATGTTGAAGTCTATGTCGCCGATGTTGCTACTACTCGCAATCTCAACCACCTGATGTTGTGTTTGTGTGTTGCTTCTCGCCTGTTCCAACTGAGAAGACAAACCCATCGACCACGTGCGCGACAACGATATCGACGCCGCATCATTATCCTTCTCCCGCTTGTCCTTATCCACAACAGCGATATCCTTAGCATCGCTCCCCGCAGCCGCAGCGATATCCGACGCAAGTATCGGCTGACTCGGCGTCCTCGCAAGAAGTCCTTTCTTCGGCGCGTTCGCACGCAAGACCAACATGTTGGGTCCCGGTCCCGGACCCGGTCCCGAAACCGGACTGAGTGTGGATCCTGGACCCAGTTTCGTGGGAGGAAGCAGCGGGTCCTGAGACTTGTTGGGTTGGGGTTGTGTTGGGAAGTGTCGAGCGATCCACGCGAGGAGAGGACGCATGTGGAGCTCGATGTCGGTGATCTGAGCGTTGATGCGGTCGATGGAGGACTCGTTGAACGGGTCGAACGCCGGAGGGCCAACCTGCAGGGTTGTTTTCTCACAAGATACCTAATGCGAGGACGTAAAGATGTGTAGTTTTTCTCTGGGTACGGGTATGTATGAATACAGTGACAAGGAGCACATGCAGAACAGGGTGTGCGCGAGTATGTGTGAGTACATGTACATGCAAGTATCTGTGTGTGCATATGTGCGTGCATACCAAGTTGTGTGTGTTCGTGCATGCGCATGTGTGCATGTTCTTGTGTGCATTCACTTGTCAGTAGGGACGCATGCGTACATGTAGACACGTAGCTATGCATGCGCATATGCTCGGATGTGTGCGGTTGACCACAACCAACTGTGTACAACCTTGCAGGTTGGCTTCACCTGCCTTTTGCAGACTGCTCTCAAACACATCACATGCATGCGAGCCCACATTGACAGGAACCTCACCTCCGCAATCGCGTTGTTGGCATTCCCCCTCGCATTCCTTGACGCCGGCGCTCCTCCTTCCCCCGTCCTCAGCAAGCTCTCCCTTCGTGGCGTGCCCGCCCCCGCGTTGGGAGCCGTCGTCGTCATCGGCGTGGACGGCACGGACGTGAGCGTGGGGCGACGGAGGGTGCGGGTGCCGGAGGAGAAGGGAGATTGGGGGGAGGCGGCGGAGGAGGAGGAGGAAGGGAGGGGGGGGACGGTGACGGTGCCGTCTAGCAACACGTCTGGGGAGAGGGGGGGGTGTGGGTCAACTTGTGTGGACATTGCGTGCGTATGTGCGTGTATTGCGTGTATGTGCGTGCGTGTGCAGTACGCGCTTGCCCATGCACAAGGAGATAGGCACGCATGCATGCACGCATGCACGCACGCGAGCACACAAGTACATGCCCGCGCGAATCTGTCCACACGCAGACAAACACACGGCTGCGTGTGCGCGCACGCAAAAGCACAGTCGTGTGGCAGGCATGAACGTACGCACGCAAACACACACACATGTCTCCGTGCACAACCCTACAGTAACCACCATCCTCACCCGGTATGCGGTTCGCGACGCCTGCGAGCGCCGCGACCGCCGTCCCGCTCCGTCTCGCGCTCTCCCGCACCCCCACCACCGCGCGCTCCAGTCGACGCTCCGCCGCGGAGAGGCGCTCCGTCGAGGCGTCGAACGCGCGGGAGGTGCCGGACGCCTGGCACACGGACACGCATGGGAGGTCTTGCATTGAGCCACTGCTCGCAACGAGGGTTGCGAGCAGACAGTTTTGGCATATATGTGACACATGGCATGGGAGTGAGTTGCACACACGCACGTCATACACCGCCCACGCTAGTACACACCCAACCCCTTCCACAACACGCGCACTCACGTACCCTCACGCACACACACATACGTACACGCGGGTCCACGTGTAGCTGCCTGCTCAGATACACGCATACACCCACGCACACGCGCACACGCACACGCACACGCACACGCACACGCACACGCACACGCACGCACACACGCACGCGCACGCCCACCCACCCACTCCCCCATCCACTCCCCCACCCACCCATCCCCACCCACCCCTNTCACCTGGAACTTTATCTCCGCAAGCTGTCTCCCCCACTCCCCCCTCTCCCCCTTCAGCCTCTCCATCTTGATCTCGGTCTCGACGATCTGCGCCCTCAGCCGCGCCCGCTGCTCCTCCTTGGTCACGAAGAAGCTGACGATGGCGTCCAGGTCGCTCGTGCCGGCGACGAGGGCGAGCTGCTGGAACATGTCGGCGAGACGGGAGGCGTAATCCTGAGGAGGAGAGACACACCACAACGGGGATGAGTGCGACAAGGTGATGGACAAAACAATAGCAGCAACGACGACGACGACGACGACGAGAACTTTTACAACAATAGTAACAATGGTCATGAAGTTAGTGTTGTTGTTGTTGTTGCGACAGTGCACCTGTGAGAGAGCTTTCAGGATCTTGGCTTCGGTCGCGACGCGTTTGGAGTCTGCCTGCTTCTTCTTCTCCGCCTGTTGGCAGGCAAGAGACAATCAAGTCGCTGCAAGAAGTGTATACAAGTTGACACACGCACGTTCATACATACACATGTGCATGTAGTCACGCACGGTACCTGCAGGATGTTTTTGTTGAGCTCTTCCAGGATTTTGGTCCGGGCAGCCTCCCGCTGCTCGTAACCTGAGAGCACACTCCATTCCTGCCTGCAACAAGAGGAAGAACGCTGTCACACAGGCATAGACGCGCACACACGCACACACGTGCACGCTTGCGCGCGGCACGCAGCAGTGCACGCTTGCGCGCACGAACATGCACATACACGCGCATATGTGCACCCACACCCAAACACCAACAACGACAACAACTCATACTGTTGCAGGTCTCGCAGCTTGGCTATCTCCGCCTCCCACGCCTCGCGCATGACTCCGTAGTCCCACCGCCACGTGTCGAGCTGGTCCTCCGCGTGGCGCTGACCCTCGCGCGCGCTCGCGCACTTGGCTTCGAGACCAACCATCACCTGCGCGCACGTGTCAGGTTGTGTAATAAATGTGTGTATGTGCATGTGCATGTAGTTGATAGGTCTGGAGGTGCGTGTACGGGTACAGAGAAGCATGCAAATGCATGTGGGTGCATCTGCGCTAGTTAGTTGTGCGCTTGTGCATGCATATGCATGTGGTGACGACTGCACAAGCGCAGACACGTGAATACACACGTCTGTGTATGTGTATCAACACGTGCTCGAAAGCGCGTAAAGGTCGTCGCGCACGCTTGTGCGCAACCGAGAGTAAGGATACTCATGCCCACACGCTGACACAATACCAAAACGTACACTTATACCCGTATTCGCGCACGCACACGCACATGCGGTGTGTGCATGTTCGTGTACATAGTCATACACGAAGGTACCTATGCTCATGCGAGCGCGCGCGCGTGTGTGCGTGTGTGCATGTGCGCGTGCGCGTGTGTGCGTGCGCGCGCGCGTGCGTGTCTGCATGCGGACGCGTGCGCGCATGCACTTGCGCACCCGCGTGCGTGTACATACTCCCCACCTGTCCCGCCGCGTCGCACTCCGCCCTCATCCCCCCGCACCCGCTCCTCACCCTCTCCACCTCTTCCCTCATCCGGTCCCTGACGTGTCGGTAGCTCCTGGTCGTCAGCGCCGCGCGCTCCGCGTCCTGCTGCGCTCTCTCCAAACAGCGCTGGGCCTCCGCGGTCGCGAGAGATGATGTGGATAAAGCGGAAGAGGCGCCGGTGTAGACGCCCAACTCCTCGCGGGAGAGGAAGAGAAGGCGCTCCTTGGACTCGACCTGTGGAGATCCGAGGTGTGAGTGTGCGGGTGCGCGGCGCATGGATACGTGTGTTAACTTGCGTGCACGCACACGCATCTGTTTCTCTGCGACTGGCCGTGTGCGCGACCGCGCGCATACGTGTGCGTGCACGCATGCGCACGTGCACATGTGCATCGTGGACACGCAGGCATCTACACTTGCGCGCACGTGGCAAAAGAAGTTGCACGCAAGCACACACACACACACACACCTCCGCCCTCAGCGCGTTCCACCGTCCCTGCAGCCTCATCCCGGTGTCTCTGGCGGCCCTCTCCGCGGCGGCGGCGGCGCGGCCGGGGCGGGCGGGGGAGGAGGGGGGGAGGGGGAGGCCCACCAGGGGAGTCACGGCGGCGGAAGAGGAGGAGGAGGGGCCTGCGNTGGATACATGTGTAGTTCAACTTTTGGGTGTGCATAAGTACATGTTGCACTTCTACCAATTGTGTCCATGTATGCCAATTGGCTATGTCCATGTTAGTTTCTGTGGTGTACTAGAAGCACTTGTTGACGTTGATAACGGTGGACGACAATGATGGCGCGTGTGCGTGATTATGAGTATTTGTTCGTGTGCATGCGCCTGCGCACTCACGTGTGTATGTCTGTGTGTGCTTACTTGTGCACACTTGTACAGTTACGTCGCAGCTGTCAGTGTACATGTGTGCAACACCTGATGTGTTGCACACATGTACACTGCGTGCATGTGCTGAGATGTGTAGCCATAAGCAACTATCCTTTTCTTTATACGGAAAGAAAGGGAAGGGGGGACAGGGTGAGTGTGAGACATGTGCGCGTGACACGCGAATTGTACCCGCAGTTACCCACAGTTGTGCAGGTTTGGGTATACGTGAGAGTTTGAAGATGCGGCGTTAGCTTAACTGCCAGTGGGCGTGTAAACCTACACACTCGTCATCACACTCCAGACACACCGGACTAACAATCAAGCTGCGGTACTTGCCAGCCATGCGTGCAATCGCACTCCAAGTCGCAATCTGCAATCACACACTATCACACTTGCAATCCAGGGAAAACGCACACGCACACGCACACGCACACTCAATCGTGATCACTCCCTCTCGCGCTTTGACATGAACACCCCTACTCAACTTCACACTGACACCCACTTGCATGCCACATGTACACCGCGCACACGCACGACCCTTAACTGTAGTGAGACACACAGACACTAACTAACTACCTACCTTTCTGGTGCGCCCCGCACTCCCAGTGCCCCTTCCTCATCATCAGCATCATCGTCCCCGTCCCCGTCGCGCTGCGTCCCGACAGCGGACGGATCGCCTCCAAGTACGCGTCCAGATCCGATGCGACGTTGTTGTGCGCGTCACCGTTGTTATCGTACTCCAAGGCACCGGGCGGAAGAGTGTGCCTGCGGCCCTTCTCACCAGGCGGATTGGGACCTGTAGAGCGTTGTTGGGGTGGGGGTGGGGGTGGGGGTGGGGGGTGATGTGTCATGATGATGATGTTGGGGGTGCGTGCGTACGTGGGGTGTAGCTTGTGGAGGGGCGGTTGGGGACGAGGGGCTCGCGATGAGACAGGAAGCCTGTTGTGTGACACATTGTGTATGTGCAACACGTGCGTGCACACGCACACGCACACACACGATCAGTGGTATTATCTCACGCAGAGAGACATAGCACCACCGTTGGCAGTGCATCTCTGCCGACCGTGACTGTTACCAACGCTGCCCCAACTGACCTGCAGCGTGCGTGTGGTCGTCATCGATGCCGTTCTCGTTCTCATCGTCGTCGTCCTCGCCCTCCTCGGCGTTGGCGCGGGCGCTTCTGGTGCTGATCATCTTGAGGTTGATTGATCATCCAACAGTGACACTGATGATGATGATGCTAGTGTCATGCTGGTAGTGTCACTTCAACCTCCCTGACCTGTGGCCAGCATAGCAAGCGTATTGATATGCAAATGGTTTGATCAACGTGTTAGGTCAAGAACCAACAATTTAAAACGCCCACAAGCTGCTGCAAAAGAAGAAAGGAATCTGGCATGAAAATGAATTGTTCTCAAGAAGGTGACAGCGCTCATCAGCGTGCAGAGTGTCTTCGCTTGTGTATCACAGTCACGCAAAAGTCATGACAAATATGTGCATTGCACCACATAGAGTTCCGCCAACAGGATAACCACTTGTGCCAAAAGTTTTCTTGTGCCAAAAGCTTTTTACGAATAATACACTATAAATACCTACTTACAAAGGCCCTGAACTACTGAACATTGGATGTGCCCAGATCAACGACTATACGTCTCCTCCAACTCCTTTCCAAGCATCAGTTCAGTGACACAACAGTACCTCAAATGTGCGGCCATAAGACTGCGCATCCAGCCAGCAGCAGCACCACCATGTGCTGTAGTGCGCTCCGTCACCACACTTGCTGCACATTCACCTCAATGTGGGTCAGTGTTGGAGACTCTGTGTACAAGTAAGACATCTAAACAAGGCAATCTATTCAAGCTGATCTGAAAAACTTTCAGTTGTGTGCAATCGAGCCGCCGCCGCCGCCTGCACAACGCCAGTGCAGTGCACATTGCCTTGTGATTACTTGTCGCTCTCTGCTTTTGGGTGTTGGCAGAGCCGGGTTGACCGACTCGGACTGATTTTGGGTTTGCCTGAACCCGGTCGAGTTGTTTGACACAGAACTAACGTTAGCTGTCGCCGCGGTGGCAGCATTGACGGCATTGGCGGTCTGGTCGCTGGCGGCGGCGGCGGTGGCGGTATGGTGTCTGCAGGCGCCATGGCTGGCTGCACGGTGGTATGCCTGAGGGCGCCGTCGCCGCTGCTTTCTGCAGCGGCGCCGGCGCCAGTCACGCCAATGCGACGGTGAGAGTGCTTTGTCTGACACTGTTGTGGCCAGGTTTGGCCTGGCCGAGTTAGTGCATTGAGTTGCAGTAAGCAAGGATTAAACACAGGAGAAGAGAAAGGAAAGAGGGAAGTAAGGGTGCAGATAGTGAGAGGCAGATAAACACAGAGATAGAGAGCTGACTGGAGTTAGGGAGGTGATAGAAGGCAGTGGAGGGGAGGAGTTGAGTGTGAGTGGCATGGCATGTGGTGATAAGCTCCGTGTGCGCGTGTGTTTGTGTTAACGTGTTGTGTCGTGTTGTCTTCATGCAGCAGCAGGAGGATGATGGCGGTGAGGATGACGGCCGCCGCAGAGGACAGCAAGAAACGGCTAAAGCTGAAGATATCCGCTGTCGAGGTTGAGGACGAGCCCTGCCCAGTTTGCCAAGCAAAGAAGGTGATAAACATTTGGCACACAAGTCACAACCAACACAGCTGGTACATACAACCCAACACAGCACCAAACAACACATTTGCGCTACGAACAGTGTGTCATGTGCGCATAGATACTTGTCCCAGCGCATCACTGGACTTGTTGGCTGCACAGAAGCATGTAGACAACATGTTGGTGTTTATCCGACACGCACGTACTCACTCATAATCATTGCCTACAAACATATGAAGTTCATATATGATATTTTTGCATTACTTGCTAGTGGCTACTGTCGGTCTCATATGTTATCAAGCAGTAAACATGTGCACATGTAGACATTGTTATTTCCACGTTCAGGCGGTGACGTGCGAGACGTGTTCGGGTTCGGGTATGTACCGCGAGCCGTGTCTTGAGGCAAAGGGCGTGCTGAAGGACGTCGAGTGCATCGACTGCGGGGGAGGCGGCACTGTGCTCTGCATCAAGTGCGGCGGACGCGGCCATCTCTGATAGTCTCTCTCGATTATCGGTATGGGTACATGGACTGGACCATTTGTGTAGTTCTGCTGTACATAGATAACCTTATGAGTTCCTGGTGCTTGCTGCATGGGTGAGTATTTGTGCATGCATGCGTACACGCGAGTACGTGCATGTGCACACGCATGTGCGCACATGCAGTTGCATTTCAACAACTGGATGCGTACAGGTAATGGGGCTCATCCAGGGTACGTTGGGTGCTCTTGTTTTAACCAGTATATGCAAAGACAATGGTAGAAGCACGCACCACATCAAGGACTACCTGCAACCACATCCTCAGTCTAAGGGCACCACACCTGGCACGCTTTGTGCAGAATGGATTGGTGTTCATGCACAAGCCAGTGCATATGGCGAAATTATTGCAACGAATGCAGTCTTGCTTGCGTATGGTTCTCGCCAAGGCAAGCAGCAGTGCCACACTTGGAAAGGTTGTGGTTGTGCTGCAACGCTTGTGTTGCCCGACAACAGCACCGTGGGACAAAGCACCCACACAGGATAAGCAGTTACATATTGCATTGCATGTGACCCGTCTGTGCAAAACCAATCGTTGTAGGTATGGCAAGATTGTGTTGCACACTGAAATTTGCGCAACCAGCGACACTCCGACTCTTGGAACAGTTTTGACTGTTCCGAGAGCGGTGGTGACGACCATCAAACAGTTGTTTGTACCATGCTTGTGAAGGCTGGATGTGCAAGCAAACATGCAGTGGAGGCAAGTGTGGTAGGTAGCATATGTCCACGCACTGCTTTATCATTGTTTAAGAAACGGACAAACACAAACAAAACCAGGTGTCCATACCTATCACATCACTATTACAACAACCACAGCATCTGCTGTGCTAACACCAACAGGCAGCAGCACGTCCGCTCATTCGCAAGGCAACATATGCACACCTACTTAGGCTTGATGAATGGCCAACTGCGCTCATGGCTGTGTTGCAAAACTGCACATTGTAATGACGTATCCCGACACGAGCGATATGCAGGCGACTGTGCATTGCAATCGCTAGGGCTCCTGATCATCGTTGTTGTTATAGGTGTGTGACCTGGAGCACAAGACAACAACAATGTTTCAATAGATAATGAATGCCTTGACAGGGTTATGCCAAAGCTTACTTGCACTTCGCTGAAGGCCGCCTCGCAGAGTCTCAACTGGTCGTGTGAAGTGACTACAACGCCAACATGGACGCTGTTGCAAGTTCGCCGTGTAGCTGTACTCAAGACCCCAAGTTGCGCCATCAGCAGAGATATCAGACTGAATGACGTTGCCGATCCTGTGGAGGCGTAGGTATTGGTTCGGCAAGTTGCTCAATCCAACCACTGGTAATTTGTTTAAAAGTTTGCAACGGGTCACCAGTGGAACCCTACCCAACCCATTCCCAAACCAGAAGCAACACCTCTTGGGACCCGCTAGCTATTGCGGGTCGCAACATCACCCCAGCTTTGGTATTGTGAAAAGCCGCCGCTGGCAAGCTTTGCAACTGAGCCACTATACGCACATCTCCAGTGATGTCCGTGTATGCAAAATGACCTCCATTAGCCACGTTCCAACTGCCAACAAGCAGAAGTTAAGTACTGAGCCACACACAGACATACACGCGCACGTAGACAGGCTTGCAGAGACCACTTACATGTCCTCGCCATTGCCGTACAGGGTCACGGAGCCTGAGTCCCCAAATGTGGCATGACCATTAAAACCCACACTTCCAATGGTAGCAACGGCCCAGTCCGGCCACGGCTGTGAGGCCGCAGCCAACCGGTATACGGTATACGTTGCCATGTATGTGGCAGACCCAAGAGGTGCCGTGACGGTGTCCACCTGCACATTGCCTGAGCTCTAGCCGGTGAACACGTACCGTTGGCCATTGAACGTCTGCGGCGAGGGTGCGATGATGGTGACACCAGAATTGACAACCGCCGGGTGCTTGTAGGGCGTCGGGAGGGTATCCGATGCTGCATTGCGAGTAAGGCCGGCGGGTGAAGACAGCATCTGCATTGTTGACAGCAGCGGGTCCACGCGGCGTGAGAACGTGGCGCTCAGACCCTCCGGCGTGGTGACAGTCAGGATGAACTTTAAGTAGCGGTAGTACTCGTGATTGGGGGCCTGAATGGAGAAGGACAGACCGGAGCAAAATTTGCCATGACGCTGTTGATCCGGAAGGCCCAATAGTGGCAGCCACATCAATGGTGTCTTCAACTGCCCACGTCAGGCTTGGGCTCGGGTCGATGATATTCGCTGGTGGAAGTTCAGCTGAGCTTGACACTACCTTCATAGTGAAGAACTGAGTGCTCGTGTCGCCATTGCCTCCTGTGACTTGCAGGCCAACATGGTCGGAGCCAGCTGCATTGTAAGTGTAAGAAGTGGTGGCAGCTGTTGCATCACCATCACCGGAATACAGCAATGTTAGCCAATTTAAAAATGTGACTACCGCATATGCATTACTTTGCTCGACACTACAAGCTTACCATTGACGTCCCAGAAGTAGCTGACAGGAGGATGTGACACAGATCGTGTGCCGTTAAAGTTCACAGACAAGGGTGCTACTTCAGAGCCTGCTGTAGCCGTGATGATAGCGCTCGTGACCCCGCTGCCAGGCCCGAAGAGGCGGAACAACTGGGCCCTGCTGAAGTCTGCAAGTAACAGCGAACCATCAGATACCTGCTGAATGTCCACAATGCCAACGCCGTCCACTACCACGTGCATCCAACTTGGATCTGGTTGCCAATTGGAACCGAGCGGCATCGCCCATATGCAGCCAATTGTGTAATCACCAAACGAAAGTGCTCTGTTGTAACTGACACCAAATGCTAAAGCGGAATAGAAAGCTAGGCCAGTCACCGAAGCACCATTTACACCTGTTTCTCTCGAGCACTTGCCACCCGGGTTGGGAGGAGTGGCATGCAAGTATGCATAGAGTGGCGGTGACACTTAGCTGGTGGAGTACACTTGGTTGCAGAGGTTCAGGTTACGACTGTGCAAAGTTGCAAATATGAGATACAACAGCAGAGCTATACGTGCAAGGGCTCACAAGAAGCGACTAGCGTGTTAAGAGATTGTACCTAATAAGACGATTGTACTTTGGGTCCCTCATAACACGGCCACCCAAAATTTGGAGCGGTGTTGGATTTACGTTGGATGCAGAATATGCTTTCCCAAGTCCATCCAAGCACGCTTTCCCACCACACCTCCTTGCTGCCTGGGCGTATGGCACCGCGGAACGGGCTGCGCAAGCCGTAGGCAAGCATGCAAACGTTGTCACTACCACTGTACAAACGCACTGAGTTTCAACCCCGTCCTGCAGAGCACAGCAGAGCAACAGTATTACCAAGTGCAGGGGAAAAGAAGCACTTTACCTGCTCAAGGCAGGGTTGGTAGACACAGCGTCACCGGTAAGAGGGTCCAATGGTAGGATGGTACCAGAGTCCAAAACTTGCCAAGGTGTTTGTGTGGATATGAAATGCTGAGCTCGCAGCGCGCCACCTTCAGCGGTGGGCGGCGTCAATGAAACACCTGTAAGGGTAGCATGTTATGTTGTCAGAAGCCTGCACTTTAAAGGCAGAAGGGCAGCCATATGAGCAATGCTTATGACTGACCTGCAGGGCTTGGAGGGTCACCGCACAGATTTCCACCCTATCTATAGTCAACGTCGATGAAGTTGGCACCTTCATCGACTGGAACAAATTGCAAAGGTGTTGATGTGTTGGGCATCTCCTTGCAAGCATGTGAGAACGCTACGCGATGCAAGGCACTAGCAATCACACTGTACCTGTGCAGATAAGGTTCTCATTCTCGGCAACGTGGATATTTGTCACGAATTGGGATAAATTGTGACAGACCTCACTCATGGTAGTGTCTTTTACTACCATAGCCTAGTGGTCGGGCCCCAATTGTTACAATGGTTTCGGAGCTTGACGTCTCAGGTTCAATTCCCGCAGGGGACTGAGGCGGATCCAAGGCAAAAACAAAAACATTTGGGGCGGCTTGCCTTAGGTTGGGCGCGGGATCACGACCTGCGCGCCGAGCCAGTTCAACCTAAGGCCGCATGAGCGGTCGCGCTGCGATGGCAGGTCGCGCGGTGAGAATGTCACGAATTGGGATAAATTGTGACAGACCTCACTCATGGTAGTGTCTTTTACTACCATAGCCTAGTGGTCGGGCCCCAATTGTTACAATGGTATCGGAGCTTGACGTCTCAGGTTCAATTCCCGTAGGGGACTGAGGCAGATCCAAGGCAAAAACAAAAACATTTGGGGCGGCTTGCCCTAGGCTGGGCGCGGGATCACGACCTGCGCGCCGAGCCAGTTCAACCTAAGGCCGCGTGAGCGGTCGCGCTGCGATGGCAGGTCGCGCGGTGAGAATGTCACGAATTGGGATAAATTGTGACAGACCTCACTCATGGTAGTGTCTTTTACTACCATAGCCTAGTGGTCGGGCCCCAATTGTTACAATGGTTTCGGAGCTTGACGTCTCAGGTTCAATTCCCGTAGGGGACTGAGGCAGATCCAAGGCAAAAACAAAAACATTTGGGGCGGCTTGCCCTAGGCTGGGCGCGGGATCACGACCTGCGCGCCGAGCCAGTTCAACCTAAGGCCGCATGAGCGGTCGCGCTGCGATGGCAGGTCGCGCGGTGAGAATGTCACGAATTGGGATAAATTGTGACAGACCTCACTCATGGTAGTGTCTTTTACTACCATAGCCTAGTGGTCGGGCCCCAATTGTTACAATGGTATCGGAGCTTGACGTCTCAGGTTCAATTCCCGTAGGGGACTGAGGCAGATCCAAGGCAAAAACAAAAACATTTGGGGCGGCTTGCCCTAGGCTGGGCGCGGGATCACGACCTGCGCGCCGAGCCAGTTCAACCTAAGGCCGCGTGAGCGGTCGCGCTGCGATGGCAGGTCGCGCGGTGAGGATGGCCGTTCGGTCGGTCAGGACCGTTCGTTGGCCGGATCCAATAGGCCGCGGGCAGACCGATTGTGGTACGGCCGCGAAAACGGCGACGTGGGCTAGTGCCTCATTGGATTATGAGGAACTCATGGGTTAAATTAGGGAGGAATGTCACGAATTGGGATAAATTGTGACAGACCTCACTCATGGTAGTGTCTTTTACTACCATAGCCTAGTGGTCGGGCCCCAATTGTTACAATATTACCCATGCTATATGAAATGTAAACCTGCAGTTGTCGATAGGCAGAGTCAGCTCCATCGCAGTATTTCCCTGGAGCAGAGACGCATCATGCAACAAGTACATACCTAGCAATAGACATTCTCCAACACAGCGACTTCGTCCCCAATCACAGCGTTTGCGATGGATAGACTTTAAATCGTGAGATGCGGCCATTGACCAAGCACTCGACGCTGTTGAAACCGCAGGAGGGACCCATAGTGTAGGCAACACATTGCCGTTGGCCAAAGTTGTGGCTTCACATTAAGGCTCAGCAAGCCGCGGTCTCCAATCTTGTTAAGCTCGTGCGAGGACAGACTTAATCTGATTGTCCCGGCACTGCTGTCGTCCAGGCCGCTCCAAACACGCATAGTGCCATCCTGAATGCAAACAACATGAATCAGCTTCGGGCATGCATGCAACAAAAAGCAGCACACATCTACATGTGCGCACGCACACACGCGAACATACATAAAACCAATTTGCACCTTTGTGGATGCGAACACGCGCCCATCCAAGGCAAATCTGGCGCTTATAACCAGGTTGAGAGCTTGCCAAGGAAGCAAATTGAAGCCTGATTGCACAGCCACTTGTACATGAGCAAGAGCACTACAACACGCCGCGATCGCATGCTATAAGCAGCTTGGGACATGTCATGCTTGCAAGCGAACGCACCCAGTTGGCAAACGGCTGACTCCAAACTGGACTTCTCTGACATTGAGTGCTTACAAAGTGATGCTCAACTGGCTTCAGCGCCACAGTTGTAACGAGGACTCATGCACCCATAGAGACAAACATGGGAAGCAGCTAAGTATTATTCAACTCCTCATGAGATACAAAGCACACGAGACCCCTTGCATTGCATGCCTCATTGCCCAAGTTAACCAGCCAGTAGGATCGCATTGGCTGCTACTAGCTAGTACTTTTTGGCCTTAGCTCAGCTCAGCATTGGCCTCACCACGGCAGACAGCTGCTGGCTACTTGACATCAACTATCATAAACCATTAAGGCATGACGCTTCATGGCTGCGATTACCATACTAGCAAAGCTTGTAGCACACCATCATTTTCCTAGTCCTCCTTCTTCTCAGCCTGCGCTGCCTGCTGCTGTTCCTGCAACGCCTCGGCACAAGGTTGCTATTGCTCATAAAAAAAAGCTTCATTAGTCTTCTTGTGCGCCAACGCCGGCGCAACAGTAATCGTGCTTGTTGTCCTACCCTTGTTGCTAGCGTCCTGAGGTTTGCTGGCCAGCAGACACCACCACTAGGCCAATGCGTCAACACTCCTCTTGCTGCCTGCCTGAGTACTTGGCAATGCCTCGGCAACGCTTCTCCAAATTAACTTGCTCTTATTCACTTAAACAGCCGTGCTGTCCTGTGCTGCTCACCTACGACACCGCCGCCGCCTCTACCCAGCTACAAGCGACTTGCACAGTACAAGCAGGCTGCCGCCAACCATGCACCGACAGTAACGCTGTCGCGTAGACCATCGACCGTCGGTGGACGCCATGTCGGCAGAGATCAAACAGATTTCCACGCTGGCAACTTGTGAAGTATTCCACGTGGCGGTCCACTAGCGTAGCGGCGGCGAAGGAGGAGGAGAAGAAGGAGGAGGAGGGGAGCCGGAGGGCTGTTGCTGTTAGGTAGTATGGCGTTCATGGTGGTGCGCGGATCATTGTCAAGGTCAGTGAGGTTGCCCGGGGACTAATTTGTTGTTCTCTGCATGGCAGCAGTTGCTTGCATGCACCCTGGGAAGGCTTGTTTCTTTAGACTGCAGTTGAGTCATTGGGTTAGGTCTTGATGCTTGACATGTGCTGCTTCTATTACAAACATCCTTAATACGTTTTCTATGACGGCATATGCATGTACTAGCTAGTCACAAGGCCCTCCAGTCCTGACCAAACTTACAGTTTGCCCCTTCCTACCTGTCGTGCCAGCTGATTTCCTCCTTTTGTGTACAATATCCACTTGTTATGGTTGTGCAACGCCGTCATGCCACCCACTGGTTATCAAGGCCATGCACAGTGCAGGATGCATGCTGAGGCCCCACATGTAACCATCATGTCGATTGGTTTAGGCTGTTGTTATTTTCTCGTCAAGGTTTCAACTAAATGCAACAAATGCCCTGAGTTTGTTCTCTATCTCAACACATACCACCATGCAGGTTGGTGTCGGCGTCTGCGCGGGTGTCATCGACCTCCTCGCCGTCATCTTTGTCAGCCGTGTGTTCATACGCGAAGGAGACTGAGGCGGAGGGACTGGCGGCCGCCGGCAGTGCCCAGCAGCAGCCGGGGCAGGGAGCCAACGCTGTCAGGCAGGACGAAGATGTGCCCAAGGTGAGAACATATCAGTTCGAGTCAGCTGCTGTCGTGCGTGCCTGCATGTGGGTGTGTGCGTGTGCGCTCGCAAGAGCAAAAACACACAAGTATGCATGTGCGTGCGTGCGTATGCGTGCACAGGTGTGCCAATGCATGCACTGTGAGCATACGACTCTGGCCATTCTCGATTGTTTTCTTGGTATGATGCCGCTATGCTGTGCATAGCAGTGTTGATGGCAGACGTCACTGCAAGCACGTGTTTAGCACTCTTTTGCCTGGCCAGCATGTGTTATGCCTCTACGCCCACACAAACAACATGCTGTGCACGCATGCAGGAGGAGACGGCAAAGGCGCAGGAGAAGATGACGAAAGCCGCGAGCGCAACCAAGACTGCGGGCTCTGCCGACAGCGAAGGAGACAAGGACGAGCGGAGGGGCAGTGCCAGCGGCGCTGCAGAGGGTTATGCGCGATAGATGTGTTGAAGTCTACTTCCCTGGCAAGATCTGTTGAGCACTGCAGTTGTACAGTGGATTGTGTGCTATCAGGCTGATCAATCAAAATATAACCATTGTGTTTTGCATGTTTGTGTTTGGCGTGTCATTGGCGTCATGTGGTGTGCGTGTTGACTACAGACACTGCGGTGCAAGTTCTGCCATGCTGTGCGCAACCATGGCTACGTGCAGCTGCCTCTGGCCTGCCATAACAAGGTCATGCGAACGGTGGTCTGCATGGAGCAGCCAGGAGAGCCGGCATCGTTACCATGGCAGCTCCAGCTACCCCTTATAAGCAGCCCTCTATACCTGCTATGTTGTGTCGTGTGACATGCTGCTATGCATGTGTTGTGTTGCTGCTGTGCATGATAGCACATAAGCATCAGCAAGCGCGTGTTTTGCTGACTATTTTGCAGACTGTGCCTAACTCCCAACGGCTCTACTCTTGCTACCTGCCCTACGATCCCCTGCAGCCAATTCACACGCCTCACCGGTCTTACAAGACAGCCAATGGACCACACATACACCCTGCAAGCCGCCAACTTCAGCAGCATTTGCACAGCACAGCAAGCACTACTGCCCTGGTTGCACAGGTTTGCTTGCTGCTTCTTTACCACCCTGCTCTGCCTGCCTGCCTGCCCGCCCCTTGCATTACACTGAGCTACTTGCACATAGCTAAATGGTCCTTGTGAAGCCCCCGCTCAAATGCATTTGCTCACCCTGTTCTGCTCTTGGCTTGCTGTGTGTGCGCGTGCATGCACTTCGCATCTATTGGAAAGCCTATACCTATGTACGTGTGTAAATAAATCTCCACAACTATTCTCGCCATGCCATAAGTGCTGCGCATCCATTGTACATGCACAATGTCACTCAGCAGGCAGCATTCCTAAGCACATACCTTCATTCAACAAGCAGCACCACCGGGCATAGCCAACTACGTGCGTGTAATAGCTTAGGCAGAACAGTATCATACGCCTTTTGTACAGCTCAACGCTACGTCTACTACTAGCTACCCCACCATGTGCATGTAGCACGTCCACTCGTAAGTCAGTTCTCCCCCTTCCTCCGCGACAGCATTACCCACTGTGGCAGGTGGGTGCATACTGTTGCGACACGCACAACCCAGACATTGTAGAGCAACACATGCAAACAGGCAGTCATATTACAGGACCACCAGTACAGTATCGGACCTGTACATTAGTAAGTGTGATACATGTTTTCTTGACAGTCGGTTGTACCACCATTAGTGGTGTTCATGCAGAGTGTTCAATATGCCAATCATTCAGCAAGTGCACCAGTTGCATACTACAACAGCGGTCATTACACGCGATACTGCACAAATTTTGCATCCACCACAAGACAATTGTACAGGCAGACATGTTGATGCAAGTCACTACTGATCTATGCAGGAGGGTGAGAACAGCGATGCTGGAGTCTAGACCAGGGTCTGCAAGCTAGCTTGCTTGGACAGGCATCAGCCAGAGCGGAGTTGCGGTGACAAGCGGGTGGGAGCAGCAGTGTGGAGTGCCGCCACACATGTTCAGGAAGTCGCCAGACATACGCTTTCAGCGAGTTCCGTCATAGTGCTGCTTTCGCCTGCGCCGTCGCTTTTGCACAAGTGATTAGCATTAGCTTGGGTGAGGGAATCACAAACCATGGAGCTTTAATCTGGCGCAATGGCAATGTTGTTGGAACATCAGCTTACCTTCACGACCACCGGCTGATGCCGGCAATGACATTAGCCCTACTGATTGGCTGCCTTTATATCAGGCTGCACCTCCAACAAGACGGCCTTTACAGCATCTTCAATGGCTTGCACCTTGTCATCCGTGTCCACCTGCCACAGACCAGCATAAGACAAAAGCAAACAAAAACAAGCTGCCAGCTGAGGACTTGAAGCCCAATGTGAGTCGGCATATGGCTCAACAATCATCGCATCACCACTGACAAATCTTGACACCACAATGGCAAACATGCAAGCCACTCACATAGCCTTGGCCGTTCTTCTTGGAGTGGAGCAGCAACCGTGTACCATCTTTCTTGACGACCTCGACCTCTGCAAGCAACAGCCAAGTGAGCTTGCAGCACAACGGCTAAGCTTATGCACAATGCTAAATTCCAAGTCAGCAACGGCACTGTCCAACTGGAAAAGCGCGCTTTGCTTCATGTGTTCCATGCCCTTGAGCCATATGGCACGCATTTATGAGTGCAAAATGAGTGTCTGCTTGAGTCATCTACTCGACTGAAATACACTCTGCACTCACCTAGCCAGCCGGTTCTGGTTTTTGTTGCCACTCCTGTCTGCAACACACACGCATACAGCTTCAGAACCGAAGCAGCTGGGCGGACGGCATTTACCAGGGAATGCGCAATCCACAGACACCCAGCCCTCTTACAATGTCGATTCGTCCAGGAAACCTTGCATTGAGGGCACACACAAGAGGACCAACAAGCTTCGCCATGCACATGATCACATGAACGTCAGCATCTGACTTGAACTCACCGCAGCCAATTGAGCGATTATGCCAATTACATGAAGAGCTTACCACGCTGAGTCTTCCTGGGAACCTTGCATTGAGGGCACTCTCAATGTGTCGGTAGTGTGAAATGTACCCTGAATAGCAAGCAGATAGGCAAGCTCAGCAGCGTGATATGGTACCCGGCAGGAAGCCAAACCAGCAAACAACTCAGACATGGCACAATACCTCATCCCCCGCTGTAGACAGAAGGCAGCCGGATGGAAGAAGCAGGGCACAGAGCAGCATTTAGCATACAATGACAGACAGTCAAGTCAGCATAAGAGGCAGCAGCTAAAGATCAAAACAGCCACCCATGAGACATTGAGCAAGCAAGCAAGCAGCAAGCAACAACCAAGCAAGCCGATGGGCAAAGCAGAAGACCACTCGCCGCAGCCTACCAGTAAGTGACCTCAATCTTGAGGCGCTGGTCCGGCGGCAGCGGGACGGCCGGCGCGGGCAGGCCGGAAGGAGCTGAAGACTGAGCCATGGATGCCTGAAAAGTTTCTCAACCCCTCTCCGGGCGTGCACCTCGCCGCCCTCCGGCCGCCGCAGTCGCTCAACGGGCTCTTGCTCAAGGCTGTAGCACCGCTGGCAGGCTGGTAGGCAGCGAGCGCTGCTGACTGACACATGGAATCTGCAGTACACGTGTATGATTACTGCGGTACCGCTGCCGGTTTGATTCCTGATGATTATTATGAGGCCAATCAAATGGACAGTAGGTAGGCCTACCAGCTAATGCTTGCATAGATTTTGCATTGCCACAAGCCTTTTGCTTGAGAATTGAACATGAGACCTGTTTGTATGTGAAGTCCAACATGTTCACATATCAAGGGATGATTATGGTTTATGACTAGTAACGTTCATAAACCCTACATTGATAAAAGCTCGTGATTTGTCACTAGCTGATTTCGGGTATGTTTTATTGCAACCATTGGTGAAGCTTTGCTTGTTGGAGTAAATGTTATGTTATTTTGTGGTTCGGTATAATATGCTTTGCTATGTTGTGTTTTTTGAGTGCGTATATCCTGCCGTGCACGCGTTATACAACAATTAGAGTCATACTATTACGCCGTGTTACGCTAGCTATTATTATACAAAATATGTAATAATGAGTCGTTATTACATACTATGCATACCCTATGTATTGTCACACAACCGGGCAAGGGCAATAGCGAAGCTAGCTACTTAGGTTGTATACGCAGCCTGGTGGTGTAACAAGTTGTTGGCTGGCATGTGGGACCGTGCTTGTGCTTGCATATGTCACAAAGCCGTGCAATGGTTAGTCACATGCACACCATTGCATGTATTCTACACAAAGTGATGATCACACAAACTTCATGTGCACTTGTGTAAAAGACCACAGATAGCAAGTGACATTTTGTGCGGAAGCACCTATTTGTGAGACATACCTTATGATATTGTTAAGCACATAATGTTCTACTCGTACTACACTGATACCCACAAAAATCGTTTGTATCTATAGGTTAAATGACGACCAAATGCTAGTTTGAGGACATATAAGGGTCCAGGTAGGGGCAAAAGTGAGTGTACGTGCTTGAAAACTGCGAGGTGAAAAGTTGGATAATCATATGCAAGTAACAACTCCAAGTTTTTATGCTACCACAAACATGCTTATTTAGTTGCCCCGCGTGTTTCCGCACATTACCCCACAAATGAATGCCTGATAAAAATGCATGCTGCAGGGAAAGTTATCTATCCGCTATCTGCTAGGTCGGTTTTTAAGTGGTATATACAAGGCAACAAATATCAACATGACGGTTGTGCTCATGCAACATGTTCGTCGCCTGCCAACGGCCAATGATGACCTTATTTGATTGAATGTATTGCAAACCATTGCAATACATTCAATCAAATTATCCAACATATAAACATGCCTTACAAAACCATTATGTTATAGTACATGCATTTCATATACACGTACATATGCATAAGATGCATGTATTACGTGACTCATATGATCAATGGGATTGCGTGGCTTATATTGTAATGCATCTATCCACATGTTGGCATAGGTATGTATAGTGTGGCTGCTCAACCATATACACGCATTGTGCCAAGTTGAATCGGCAAAGGGTCGTACATATCATGTGGTATGTAATCAATACATGTGCACATCATGTTGTACTCTACGAATTATAAAATGGTGTTATACTTGAGACCAGAAGGTGGTGCACATGATGTCATGCTATGCCATGTGTTGAATGCATGCCATGATTGTGCTCAAGCATTAGGGGTGGCCCACTCATACCAAAGCCTTGGTATGCTATGCTGTGCACACACGCCCACACCATCACTACCCGCATCCATAGTGACGCAACATGCTCCACACAACCACAGCCATAGCTGCTTGGCAAGCCCATAGCGTCGCCCCACCCTCAACCCCAAGATTACCTGGAGGGAAACGCCACTATCAGCAAGTTGCCATGCATGCGGGCAACTGCCAACTCCGGCCGGCCAAGCTTTTACATCTAAGTGACTACGCTATATGAAAACCTGTGACTGCAATGCTTTTTTAATGTGTGCTCATTGCTTCAATATTTGCGAATCACAACATGTTGAACAATTACACGTGATTGATTACTAGACATGTCAGTTTACAACCACGTCAACATAGGACTAATAAAAGCATGCACATGCAACATACATCTACACAATAGCTACAGTCTTTGCCTACAATGGCCTACTAGCAAACACGGCATCTGTTGCAGCAATGCACAAATGGCAATCTAGTTACTCAAACAAGTTTGCGCATACGTGCCCGTGCTACACACTTGCACGTCGCACCACTAGGGTTTGATGCGGACTGCCATTGATCTACACAATGCAATCTGTCAACAGGTTGAAGCGGTCTTCTTGTCACTTGAGGTACGCAATCTATATACAAAGACTACTAGCGAGCCTGCACGCCAGTAAGCAGCTATGTAGCAGTGCCGCCACACACTGGTCGGGCAATCACCAGACTTGCATCTTTCAGCGACTGCCGTCATGCTTGCTGCTCCTATGCATGCACACACATCCATCTTCACAATATACTTGAAACCTCTATTCGCTTCCACCCGGTGGTGAAGCTGGTGGCTTGATATCACTCTGCTCCTGCAGCAGAGTGGCCTCCACTGCATCCAGCACTCGCTTACTCTTTGTGCTTGTGTTGAACTGCAATGAAACATTCTCAGAACGGCTGCGTTAACGCACTTGCATAACCACATTGCCAATCAAACAAGACAAGCTCCCACTCACATAGCCTTCACCGTTCTTCTTTGAGAAAATCAACTCTCGCGTTCCATCCTTCTTGACTATTTCGACTTCTGCAGCAACATGTCTTACTTACAGACTTCCCCAACACATCAAAGTTATGTAAATTATGCAAGTCGTCAGTAGACAACTAGGAATGAGACTCTGGCAGTTGCAATGCTGTGCATGAAACCAAGCAAAGCACGCCAAATAAACTGCAGAATGCAACACTCACCAAACAAGCTTGTTGTCTTCTGTGTCGGTGTTCCTACCTGAACAACATATGACAGCGCTGGTCAAAGGTTGCAATAGCAATACCGCATGCCTTCTGCAAAACAACTACCAACTTGGTAAATCATGTCACCAATCAACATCGTTTCATCATGCAGTGCAATACCACTTGCAGCCGCCCAGGAAACCTCGCATTGAGGGCACTCTCAATGCTTCGGTAGTGGGTGCCGTACACTCCTACACAACAGCAGTGGCTCTGTCAATGCTTGTAGACACAACTGCATCTGACATAATCGGTTTGTGAATGGCATGAGTATCCTAGCCTACAGCACAAGAGACACAAGAAACTAAACTGGTACCTCATCCGCCGCTGCAGGACGAGCAGAAGGTTCAATCCGTGCGCCACATAAGCACAATGCGGCATCAGCAACATGACATGAGATTTGTTCAGGTCTTTCAAGAGCGAAGGTAACAACCACACTTACCAGTAAGTAACTTCAATCCGTAGGCGCTCCTCTGGAAGCAAAGGGACAGCCGGTGGCGGGAAAGCGTCGGCAGCAGCGGCAGCTTGCCGCTGCGACGCCGCACCGCCGTCCGACCCACAGCAGTTGCCCATGCTTGTGTATGCAGGTCACCTCCTCAGCAAGCCATGCCGCTCATGCTGCCCACACCGCCGCCCCAGGCAAGAGTCTCACCGCCAAGCAAGCTAATGCTGTACTACGCTGTACGACAACAGCACGACAACGTGCTGAAGGGACTTCCAACATGATGGCACATCTAGTTGTGGAAGTTGTCCTTGTCCAGCTTTGGCGGGAAATGCTTCCTGCTTCCCGCGTTGTATTTATCCGGCGGGGCGCGGTCGCCACGTCAGCCCGCAGGTCGTGCCCATCCGTTAGGCAGGACGTAACGCCTGCATGTTGGCCAAGCCTCACCCGGCAGCCGCTGCGCTGCGGACAAAGCGGCTGCACTGCAGCAGTAGCTGCTGCACAGCGGTGGCAAAGCACCTGCAGTATTCGGCTGCTTTGTTCAATTGATTGCTCCATTGCTCTGCTTGCTTGCCAACGGCGACGGTGGCGGTGGCGGTGGCGGTGGACGTTGTTGAGGAGGTTGTTGTGGTTACCGACAGGGTGTGCGTGAAGCTCGGTGTTTGCAGGGCTGGTTATCATAGGTTGTTCTGCTAAGTGGTTGGCTTTGTATTGGTGTTGTTCCGTGTGCGGTCGGTGGGTTGTTAAGGTGCACAAAGTGCGGGAAAGGGGAGTTGTTGTGTGCATACCGTCGTGGTGCAGGGACAATGGCTGGGGAGGGTGAGTTTGGCAGTCAGTCCCAGCTCAAGTCAGCGGCGCTCATGGATCAGATGAAGGCTCACCTGGGTACCGACGCTGGCAAGGAGTTGCAGAAAAAGATTGGTGCGTGTTGAAAGTCGTGACGTGGTGCTTGAGCTAGGCGTACAGTTTGCTGCATGCCACTGCTTGCAAGTTCTGTGTCCAATGTGCAGAAGAATTGTGTGTATGACAGTGGTTATCTACACAATTAACGACATATGAATGTATGTGAATGTGGATTGACACAGTGCTAACCCCGGTAGTTTGACGCACTGTTATCATCCTGCAACAACTGTGTTTAGGCTGATGACAGCACGGCATACAACCTGCACGCAAGCACCGGCGACCAACGTCTAGCGCGCCTTACATGGGGTA
>RHPI01003009.1:147349-164716 GCA_009103225.1 Chlorokybus atmophyticus
GGGGGAGGGGGGGCCTCCATCTAAATGAACACAGTAACACAGCTGTGGCATAACGACTTCATTTGTATCGACAAGACCTTTAAGCATACGTTTGTACATGGCATACCATGATCTATACCCATACATAAACTCAAGTGCGCATGATGATTCAACCACAACCAACAAACATGCGATTTGTATTTAGTGTCACCATTGTTGCATTTTTGAAGGGTACGCAACTTTCAACATGTGATAATGTTAATTCACTCAACATAGTTGTGTATATTCAGGCTGTTTGATATGTGTATAGTTGTTAAGCAAGAACAACTTGAATGCATGCGTGCACATGCGCAATCGAGCATTAAAAAAACATTTTAAACAATTTTGAATTCAATTAAACATTAAAAGCAGCTTTTGATAGCATAAGATACGAAACTGGTTACACACAATAGTATAACCTCTCCATTGTAAACCGCCGACCAAGAGATCTTGCCTTGTAAGAGACATTTTTGAGGAAACATATCGTTACCAAATCTTCAAATCTCTTCCATCTAAGAGCAAGAAACCTCGCAATAGGAAACCTTAACAACATGGATTTTCTCTTACACGGAGGGTGCATTATAAAATTTATTAGTAAGTATGCTTTATGAGAATGATACTTTCCTGAACATGAGCAAGTGTTATACATATATTTGTGTCACAGCATTACATAGCATCACAAGCTGTAAAATGCGTGATGTGTTTGACGTAACCTCGATATAGACTATGCTCTTACATCGAGGAAAGAGACCCTTGTTGTAAGAGACAAAGTGCAGGGAATAAACATGTCTTCTAGATCCATGTCATACTGCATACCATGCACACGCAACGTAACGGCACAAACAAATACACATGCAACTATTACGCTAATGAAAAATGGATCAAGAGGGGAGGCATGCAATTGCGAGATTAAAAAAACAGCAATAGCTTAACATGTCCCTATCG
Organism: Chlorokybus atmophyticus; assembly: GCA_009103225.1. Taxonomy (NCBI): domain Eukaryota; kingdom Viridiplantae; phylum Streptophyta; class Chlorokybophyceae; order Chlorokybales; family Chlorokybaceae; genus Chlorokybus; species Chlorokybus atmophyticus. Next base: position 148,313 of record RHPI01003009.1, read on the forward strand.
CATAGAAGAAGAGAGGACATGAGGAGAGGGATTGGACTGCATTTGCTTATTGCGTATCCTCTGATAAGACATGCAATTACCAAATGCAATTTAATGACAAGATTTTTGTGTTACAAATACGACCACATATATCCGTTTAACTATTCTTACAACAACCTGTAAGTTGGGTTATCCGTTTAACATATCATCTTACATTGCGGACAACGCCTGTTTGATCTGACAGCGTGACAGTTCCATTACACCACTTCACCACTAGCTTTCGTGTTGTGGGCTCCCAATAGGGGAACCGAGTCAAAAACGCAACATGTCATCTCGTAAAAGGCAACCTTATACAGTGGTAAGGCCAAGGCGTTCTCGCTACGCAACACGGACATTCAGACGACGACAGGTGATGCCGGGGAAGGCGGTGAGGAGGAGGCGTCGGAGGAGGAGCAGGAGGGCGGTTATCAGACAACCCCCGCTGTGTTGTGAAACCTGTCGACGGCATAGCTAAGCTTGGGGCACGGGGGGGCTTGATTACAAGCTGGCATTGTCGAGCTTCCACCTGCTGCGGCTCATGCAGTGTAGCCCTTCAAGGTAGGCTGGAAGGCTTGGCCTCCATCTTGCAGCTTGGCTTGCATGCGCGTGTGCATGTATGAAGGTTCCTGAATGCAGTTGATCTGGTGACTGTGCAGCATGTTGGCTACATATTGGCAAGCTCACTTTGTTGCCCGTCAGAATGCAAGCACGCTTGTGAGCAAGCTGGCGCGCATTCACCTGCTTGTTACCCACTGCACGCAACTCAGGAAGGGCCTGAGCCAGTCAAAAAGTTCAACCACGACCAACTGCAAGTCAAGTCGGGCACTGTGGTGAAGTCACAACACGAGCATGGCAAGCGTTTTCCAGCAGTCTGCTGCCCGTAGCTTTGCCTTGAGAAGTTCTGAGGTACCAGAACGGCAGCCGCTGCTGGACGACGGCAGTGCCAATGACAACCAGTCCGCAGCGACCATCAGGTGAGCCATATAATTCATAACTTGCAGTTCAAACTTATAAAAGACATGCACCCGCCATTACACAATCACCTGCAATGCTGTTTGCTCGTATGTTACTGGCTTGCAAGTGCTGTATCCGGTTTGTCAAGCGCTGAAGCAAGCGTGCGTTGGCGATGGCGACTGTTCGTACGTATAATGACAACTGCAGGCCAGGCTTGTACTCACGTGCAAACGATTCGTGGTTCAGTTATATAACCCGCTGGACATGTTGAGGTGTTGCAATGGATCAAACTAATTGTCTATTGCTTGTCTCATCTATCAGGCCGTCTTCCAGCCTGCTCATGTTGGACTCCATCGAGCGGACGGAAGAGACGTTGCCACCCCCAGACCTGTGCAGATGGAAGCGTGTAAGCATGCACGAACAGGATTTAGCTCTCGCCAAGCGAAGGCGACAAGTGCGCATGTACTCTACACGCGACAGGTGGATAATCGAGCCAAGGTGAGTTGCAAAGTCTATACATCATGCGCAAAGGACAGTGTCCGTCATGCCATGCTTAGCTGAGTTGCGATAACCTGTGCATGACAGGTCAATATGGATGAGGCATTGGGACTTGGTCATGCTACTGTTCCTGGCATACACAGCTATCGTCACACCGTACGAGGCAGGCCAGAGTAACTACTTTTATGCAAGGGCTTTTGGACACAGTCTGAGCTTGTCAACATCTTATAGCTAACTACTGTTTGCTATGTTTGCAGTCTTGCTTCCTGGACACGCAATGGACTGACCCATTGTTCTGGATTAATCGTGTCGTCGACCTTGGCTTCATTATGGACATCGTCTTCAACTTCAACCTAGCATACTTTGATGACGATGAGCCACGAGCATGGATATACAACCGACGAATGGTAAGGCGTGTAGTATTCCTACAATATTGGAACGGCATGAAGACCTGTCATCGCATGCACCAACGCAATGGCTTCTTTGTTGCTGTCCTCTGCAGGTGACCATGCGGTATCTCAAAGGCGACTTCGCCATGGATCTGATCTCCATTTTACCGTTCGATATTGTTGGAGTGCTTGTGGACCAATCGGTAAAGTGGTTGATTGATACCCCAGCATGCAAGACGCATGCTTATTGACATGCATGTGTAACAGCATGAATACAAGAGTGCATTTGTTCAGGCGCATGTGCGTGCATGCGCCTGAACCCTAAGTGTTGCGTGCAGTAGCACATGCAAGATGTACATCTGAACAAGCAACCAGCTTAAACGCCACCCAGCATGCGCATGCCTGTTGGGTTGCGTTGCTCGTGTCCTGAAAAAGCCCTTCCCTGTTATTAGATAAACAAGAGCACAGGATAGAGCATTACAATGAGTCGTGCTCGTGCGTGCAGTCTCCAGCCAGGCGACTGAAGGCGCTGCGAGCGATCCGCCTCATTCGATTGGCGCGTGTGGCGCGCATGGCGCAATCCGCTCGTTTTTTCAGGCGGGTTAAGGCCGGTCGGTCCATCTCTTACGGTGCCTTGCAGCTTGCGACATTTGTCGTAGCTGCTGTTGTCGTGGCACACTGGATGGCGTGCAGCTTCAGACTCATTGCAGTAAGGGCAACACTTTGACTGCTACAGTCACGTTGTGGTGGCTGTCAGAAAATATGCAACTACTTGCCCATTGTGCAACTCACCTACGCTGACTTGCTGGTATGGCCAACAGGATTTTGAAACGTATGAGGACAGCTGGATAGAGATATACTTCCCAAAGCAAGCGGTGAGATCCAAAGCCGGTTTGCACTATGCGTCCCCCAGCCAGCGCGCGAGGGGGGGGGACATGCGTTCCCGTTCCCGTGCATGCGCATGTATGTGTGTGCGTGTGCCTGTCGCACTTTGCCATCATGTGCGCTCTGACAGGTGTTGACAGGATGTCTCCGCAATATCGCTGTACATGGTTTCCCTGTATTGGTCGACAATGACAATAACAACTGTGGGATATGGCGACGTTGTACCCCAGGTACTGGCGGTATCATCATTTACACATGTTAGCTACATATCAGTTGCTGCACGTCGAAAGTATAATCAGCGTATTTTTTGAATCGTTATTTGTATTCAGACGTTCGCGGAGCGGCTTTTTGTTGTTCTCAGCATGCTGTTTGGCGCTGGAGTGTATGCCTATGTTGTTGGCAGCCTGTGCGGCATCATAACAGGACTGGCCAAAGCAGACCACGAGTTCTATGCTCTGATGGATGCTTTGCGCTCATTCATAAAGGTGCTTTATGTCTCTTGCAGTATGCACTGTACACCGTGGTATGGTTGAACTACCGGTGCATGGTTGTAAGTGCATGGCATGTATGCCACAGATGTTGCAACACTTTTTGGTCATTGCAGGAGGCCCGCATAGAGCCCGAGCTTGCATCACGTTTGCGGAGCTACTTTCAGTACCGCCGACGGAGAACTGATGTGGCTGTATGGCAGCAGTTGCTGAATCAGGCAAGGAAGCTTAGTTTCAATTAATGTGCCACTCTTTCACAGAAACAGCAAACCTTTACTGGACGCTAGACAGCTGTTGCTGCGGAAGTGACGTGTATGTTGAGTTCACCAACCCAAAACAAGTCTTTGTGGCCAGATGAGTCCTGGGCTGAAGGGCGAGGTGGCAATACGCTTTCACAGCGGCTGGATAACGGATGTTGACTTCTTCCGAGGCTGTCCTCATGTACGACGGTTCATGCGCGTACATGTGTTGTCTATTTTGAAGAGTGACATCCACAACACTTCTGTACCTGCAGGCATTCTTTGTGGAGTTGGCGTACATGCTGCAGAGTGAAACCTTCCCTCCATTGGTAAGATTGCCACTGTTCATCAACAACAGAGTGTATCATGTACTTTCTGTACACTTTGCGTTGCATGACTTACTGTCTTGGGGTATCGGTCAACAGGAAACGTTCATCAACACGCGTGACAAGAGTGACAAGATGTATATCATTAGGAAGGGAGTGGTGTCATGCCGAGGACGCCTCCACACCAATGATATGGTACCGGCAGACGACAACAGATGACTGTATGTCCCTTCTAAATGCTGATGCCGATTGTGCTTATGCCAACAGGTGCTTGGTGAGGACATGGTGTTTGGATTTGTGCAAAGGAAGTACAGTGCGCGCACTTTAACCTTTGTGGACGCGTACTCGATACACAGGGACGACTTCATACCTCTGCTGGTAAGTGGTTGACTTTCATGTAACTGACCCTTTGAAGCCACATGCACACACTCCTGCTACAGTAGCACTTATTATTGATGCATGCCATGTCAGGAGAAATTTCCTGAAGTGCAGCGCCACCTACGCAAAGAAGTTGCGCGAGTGGTAGTCAAGGCCCAGATCAGGATCTTTGTCAACTTCGTCAACCGCATCCAGGTATGTGCTTTGTCGCATGCTGCTCAGCTTCTATTATGTCTATTCGACACAATGCAAATTGAACGTTCAATAACAGTAAGCACTTGCCAAGCTGGCTTTCAGTGTGTAGCCTGCATATGCCAACAGTGGGTTTACTTGGCAGCGCCATGTAAAGCGCGGTGATCGTCGGGCAGTGGACTTCCTGTTTGAGGCTCGGGATGGTAGCCTTGGTAGACTCACATTGTCGCAGCGGCTCAGCGCAATCGAGCACGCTCTTCCATTTGAAGGCTTCAGGTAAATTCGCGGTTGTGAGCTGCGGCTTCTAGCATAGGTCTTGGCGGGGCCACAGCTACAAGCATTCATATTGCAAACAACGCAGTGTGCAATGCAAACCGCTGCTTCTGTTGCTGTTGCTGTTACCAACACTGCCGCCCCCGTCGTGGACACTGACATCTTGGTGTTGGTGTTATTGACAACTGCCCGCAATGGATGCAGGATATCAAAGGCCATTCTGGACATTCAGAGATGCTTTCGCGGGTTCCGCTCGCGTCGGCGATTGCACCGGAAAAGCATGATGAGGGTGCTAAAGCGGCTGGACACATTCCAGCCATTATCAAAACATAGTTCAATGGACAACGTGCTGATGCCGTCACCAGAGGTCACGCTCGCCACTGTGCATGCCAATCAGGCGCAGATGATGCAGCAGATGCAGCTGCTGTTGCAGAGCGTGCAGGAAATCAAGTCACGGCTTGCACGCATGCAGAGCTGAGTACGCCCTGATCCGGTAACCCTTCGAGTAGTTTAAGTAGAATGGTCTGTGTGAATGAAGCGCATCAGTTGTGCATGTACCATGTACAATATCTCAAATAACCCATGTCATGACAAGCGTTCACAAGTATATGCGATTCATGTGGCGTTGCTGACATGTTCATGTGCGTTGTATTGGTTTGCGCCAGTTTATCGGTTTGGCGTCTTGGTTTCTTTGTGCTCGGAATCTTCACGCTGTTTGTGCAATTGTATCAATGTCAACCACCCGCGTGCAACATCCTGATCATGCGCTAAATGATGCTAGAGACATACCATTGGCAGCCGCTCTGCATCGCACCTTTCGCGCTAATTGATGCAGTGAAGGCTGGACTGAACCATTGTTGTTGCTCCTGCCAAAGACAGCCCAGGAGCTGCACTGAAAGCATTGCATGGTCATTATGCATTACATAGTACATGTTCCCGGAAGCTGGCAGCAGTCAACTCAATGTGGGATTGTGCATGTGTGATAGGCAAGTCCCAACTCTTGTGTAACTCAACGTTGCCTTGCTATGAATGCGTGCCGACATAGCAGCATACCCCTTTTGTACATGACAGCATGTATCACATACTGCTGTGCTGAACAGTGCAACAATGCAACGACCCGTCCGGCATGGCCGTTCTGCGCCATGGTTTGTTCCAAGCGGGCCGTGAGGATACGTTCTCCCACCATGCCTTTAGCTGGAAGCATCGCCACTATGTTGTTAGCACCATTGTACGAAGTTTATGTCCACTCGCATACGGGAATAAACGGTTGTTGTATAGTGCTAACCACACATGTACATGCATGACGGTTGCTTGCATTTTGTTGTCACTGCATTGCATTCTTTGTACACGTGCACACACGCACACAACTCCACGCTCACACTCGTACATGTTGGCGCGAGTTGATGAGATGCGAGAAGCGGAGCGCGCAGGCGTACTCCATGCATGGCACGTGGGTGAGATCCGCGAGGGTGAAGGCGTCCCCGGCGAGGTAGGGACTCCTGGCCAGGTGCGCCTCGTACACATCCAGCAACACACCCAACTCATGTTCACCGTCCTGCACCGCGGACTCGTCCTCCTCAACACCCAGCAGCGGCTTGGCCAGCTTCTCAACAACGAGCGTGTGCACAGCGGGGTTGAAGTGGTTCTGCGAGCACAGAGGGTATGTGCCTTGTGGCCAGCAGACTTGACACCAGGCAAGCGGACCATCTGTGCATACCCATGAAACTAGCCTTGTGTTGCATGCTCTTAGAGTTTGGCGCAAATGGTTGGCGCTAGCTTTGTCAGATCTATTCATAAAACAATGAAATGTGCGTGACAACTATAAACCGTGATACACAATCCTTCCATGCATCTTGTTGACGCATTTAAGTCATGCTTGCGAGAATGCAGAGACTGCAGGCTGTTTGTATGCGTGGTCCGCATGCATGCATTTCTTGACAGTTGATGTATGCATACATGTAGGCTTGCCATTCTTGACACATGTTACCTCCCGTGCATGCAGGCAGGTCTACCGTTGTCTACAACACATGCATGCAGTAGTCAATGTGCCTGCCTTGATTTGTGGTGCGTACTGTACCTTAGGTATTGTGTTGTGCGTAGTGGTTGGCAGTTGAACACAATGTTTACTGGCAGACGAATACGTACGCCAGCACGGCCGCTGAACCTGTCGCACGCAGGTACACATACGTCCTACGTACATGCACGTATGTACAGGTACAGTTAGAATGTCTGCACGTACCGCCTCAACATCAATCCACTGGTCGACTTGAGCCTTCTCCTCGGGGGTATCGCCAGCCAGGGTGCCGCCGGCACGGCGTGCTATGTGGCGGATAATAGCTCTGGACTCGTACATGACAAGGACATTGCCATCGTCCAGCTCCTGCTGTATGATAGGCACCTGTCCGAAGGGCGCCATGCCCGAAGAAGCCAGGGTACCGCTTGTGCTCAGCACCGTTCCTCTCAGCATGCCAGCAATGCTATGGCCCGCCTTAACCAGCTCGTAGGGTAGGCCCCGTCTCTTCAGCCGCCACCAGCAGCCCTCTGCGTGGCGGAGCTGACCTTCGCCCTGTACACCTTCAGCTTCCTGCTGCTCCCTGTCGGCAACACCATGATGGTTGCTGGCAGCGGTGGAGACAATGTCATTTGTTCGTTTGTTATGAATATCACTGTCACCGCCTTGCTTAATGTCGCCGTTGCAGATGTTGTAGTCATCGCCGCCGTTGCTCAGGGCTGTTGCATGCATGCGCCTGTACCATGGCCTGTACGCATGTACGCATTGCAGTGTACGTGCATCTCTTCCCGCGCTGATTGCATTGCATGTCCCTGCTTGCTACAGAGCCTGAGTAAACATGTACCATGCTGCGTAGACAGAGGCATTGCAACAGAAGCTTATAAGAGCAATCGGCATCTTCAAAGGCTCAATTAATAACAGGTGCTCTAGCTCCTAGGTACAGGTGATTACCTCTACAAATTGATGATATAAATATTTTTGCTACGCACATCCGAATATAAAGTCTACTCAGTGCAAGATTTACGTCCAGTTGAGGGCCCCCATAATCAGGGCAAATTGTAAACATAAACGTGCCTTAAGCTTAGATCCAACCAACATTGTCGAGAAGACAAGAACGGTGGGCTGAGTTTCTATACCGTTTCAACTTTGATTGGGTTTACGGACCAGGTCGAGTAAACATGGCAGACCCATTGAGTCGGTCACCCATGTTGCTAGCCGCAACATCACGTGCGCGTGCTGAAGGGTGGACGCAGCGTGCCAATGTTGGTAGTGGTACTAAGTTAATTGCTGAAGCAATCGGCAAGCCACATCACCCTACCATCAATGTGACATTACCTACCACTGCTTGCAATGATTCTGCACCAGCAGCTGAAGCTAGTGGCAACCAGCGTCACTCTCAGAGGCTGACAGTAATGAGACGATACCTGCCACTGACACTTTCAGTTTTGCGAGTGGTGCTGAAAGAACTGATAATTATCGCAAAGCTGCTATCGAATGTAAAGTTCAACAAGCAAGTTGCTCAGCTGAGCATACCTCTTGATCGCTCAGTTAAGCGAAGCACCAAGAGGGTCTTCAAGCTTAAGTGGGGAGGAACATATGGCTGTTAAGGTTGAGGATGGAGCGTTTGCCGCAAGCTATATGAGTATGACCAAGACCATCAAGCAGCTGCAGAGGCTGTATTGGTGGCCAACCTTTGTGGCTGATGCCTCCAAGTATGTCAAATGTTGTGACGCTTAAATATATCTACTATGTCAAATGAACAAGGCCTCACACAAGAAGGCAGCGGGCTTGTTAACGCCGCTGGCTATCCCAAGCTATCATAAGGAACGTGTGAGTATAGATCTCATCACAAATCTGCCGGTGACAAAGAGAGGGCATAGTGCCACTATTGTCTTTGTCGACCTCCTGACGAAGATGGTCAGATTTAAACCATTTTGCACTAACATTAACGCGCAAGAGTATGTCTTTATGAACTCGGTGCTCAAAGTCACATGGCGTACCCAAAAAACTGATGTCCGGCGGTGACCACAAGTTTGTGAGCCAATTTTGGCAGGCTGTATGTCACTACTTGGAGATTAAGTAGAGTTTGAGCACAGCTTACCATCCGCAGAGCGACGGACAGACGGAGCGTGTTAATCAGATGCTTAGTAATGTTCTGCGACACTTCACCCAGGTTTTATAACTAGACGTACACTTGCCGCTAGCTGGGTTCGCAGCGGACAATGCATGACACGAGTCACTGAGTAGCACTCCGTTCTACTTGCACTATGGCCGTCATGTGTTAATGCGCATATCTCTAAAAGTTGAGCCTTTTAGCAAAGTGCCAATGGCAAGAGCCTTGCCAAAAATCATGCATGTCGCATCATGATTGGCGAATGCACAAGATTGTCTGAGAGCAGCACAAGACATGCGAAAAATGTATGCAGACATGCAACGTACTACGATGCCTGTCCGCATACATTGTGCAATTGAAAGTCATCCCCAGGCCTACTAGGCCTACAGGTAATTTCAATTGCAAGTTGGGGATCAGGTGTTGTCGAGCTCGAAGAACATTCAACTCAAGACAAGCAAGGTATGCAAACTGCTTCTTGGATGGCTAGGTCTAATCCGCATCATTGAAAAAGTTTGTTAACATGCCTTCCGGCTTGAGCTGCTGAAAAGCATGCGTGTACATGATGTGTTTCATGTAACGCTGCTGAAACCGTACAAGTGACGGTCCGGTGCAGCCCCCTCCCCCTCCTATTGAGGTTGAGGGCGATTTTCAGTTTGGTGCCAATGTCATTGCTCAGAAAGTACAAGAAAAGCTCTCGAACCGGATACTTAGTGGAGTGGTTGGGTTATGGTGAAGAGCAGAACACCTGGGAGCCTATCTGACTTGGCCCGTGCTGCCTTGCTGAAGGAGGAGTTTGAGAATGAGCTAAATCAATAGGTGCTACTTGAGTCTCTCGAGTTCTTGAGCTTGAGCTCAAGTGAGAGAGTGAGCTAGTGCTCAATTGCAAAGCATGTGCACGTGCCTGCAACCGCTTCATGTGTGACATGCAAACACGCGCAACTGATGATGATGCGTAGCATCAGCGTTGGTTGTCACTCCCACAACTTGCCGTACCTTCACGCGTTGAGCGCAGCCTTCAAGCGGGACTTGATCACCATTGTCTGTGGTTTGTGCAAGACATGTGTCTCATTTATTACAACACGGCCATTGCAATGCAAGTGGGGAAGAATGTCACGCCCATAGGGCTGGCAAAAGTCATTCTCTGTTCCTTACTTATGTAAATAAAAGGGACTCAGTGAGGATTCCACTTGTTCAAGCTGTGTAGTGCTTGGCAGGTGTGCTCATGGAGTCACTTTATGTCTTCTTAGGATTCATGAACACAATAGTACTATACAGCTGCAGCGCGTTTATATGCGCTAGCACAGAGCTGGTCAATGTCTACTATTACGTGAGCCTCATGTTACTGTGTTGTGACAGACTGCCATGTATGGTAGTCTTACATCAGTTGTGAGCTGCTAATGGCAAATAACGTCAAGTTGCTGTCATGGCTTCGGTGACAAAGACTGCCATTGGGTTTATGTTGTAAGCAATAGTAACCTAGTGGTGGCAGCTAACGTACATACATCTAAAGGCTTTCAAGGCAAGTTTCATGTTCCCGAGGTATTAGTGCTGTGACATGTGATACTCCCAAGGTGGGTTCATGTTCATAAGGTATACTCTCTATGTAGAGAATATGTCAGCACGTGATAACAGGTCAGCACACACTGTCAAGGCTCGTGTGAGCCATTTCAGTGTGTAAGTGGTCGGAGAGCAACAATGGTATAATACCTTGGTTGCAGCTATTGATGAACATGATGTGTGCACTGCTTGTTTACCACTTGTGTGGGGGGTGCCTGGCGTGTAGCTGTTGAAGGGGCTCTCCTGACCATCATATATGGGAGGTACCACACACACACTACTTGTAAGTAAGTAGTGTGTGTGTATGTGTGTGTGTGAGAGTGTGTGTATGTGTGAGTGTAAGCGTGTGTGCGTGCGTGCGTGTGTGTATGTGTGTGTGCGCACGTGTGTGTGTGTGATGAGAGCTGAAGGTGATGCGTGCTTGTTGTCATCTTGGGCTCCTTCCTTGGTGTCTTGGGCGGAAGGGACTTTCATCTGCAGGGTGCTGTAAATCCTAGCGCTTGTGCATAAGTTTGTCAAGCCGTTCAGCAAGTAGGTGTGTGTGGAAACGTCACACTGCGAGATTATTTATGATGCTCATCGACTTATAACATAACTCATAATGTGCATAGATGTTTATGATCAAGCATAACATAACAAGACGGTTGCCATAATAAATGACTCTTAAACCCTTTCAGAATTTAAAAATTAAATTAAAAATATCACTTTATTAACAATAATATACATACATAATATACAAGAACATGCCATGCAAGTTGTAGCAACATGTTGAACTTAATTATGCAATCGTCACAAAGCATCAAGTACAATGTTAAATTTGCACCGAGTGAGCATATACTTTACATGTTTTAACTTGAGTCACTTGAAGTGATAACAACATGAATGGGTTCAATGCAATGATACACACATGTTGCTAATTTATGTCCAAGTGGTACTTGACAACCAAACTATATATCAGCAACTGCGTACCAATAAACGTGCAATGACTATTGCGACAATGAGGGATTATTATGCATGATATTTGTTGCAAAATAATAAGCAGTCTTTAATCACATGAATTTATTCAACATCTACATCAATTGCTACATGATGAATGTCTAAGAAATTGCTCTTTACTCAAATCTACCGATACTGTCACATGCATGTGTGCTTCATATATATGTCATGATATTGATGCATTTGTGATGAACATCATTTGCAGTACATGCTGTCACTTGTTAAGCCCAGCTGCATGCGTAGGCATGACGTCATTGACGGATCCTGACTCACCCAGGACTCCAAAGGCGGTCCAACGACATCGCAGAGTTGATCAAATCAACTTGATCTCCGTGGTGTCCCACGTGGCGTTGGACGCATGATACGATTGCGCAGGACTTTAATGGCAGTGGTAAGTCTTACAAAACATTATATTCCACACGACGTGTGGTTTAAGTGCAAGACACATGAACAGTGTCACGCATCCTGTCCATCAACACGGACAAGCAGCACAGCACTGAGCAGGCGATTAGCCTCTGATCTGACAACTTAGCAAACAGCGATTGACAAAGTTCCTGGCCAAACTTTGCGCGGTGAAGCCACACTTTGTTTGGTGACTGTGGCGCTCACCTGACACGGACTCAGGCGGCACCTGCGGTGCCGAATCGCACCGTCCGACGTGTTTAGGGTCGGATTCGGCTTGGTGAACGTTTGACCCCACGTCACGCCGTTTGAAGGTGCCGTCACGCATGCTCGGCGTCTCCAAAATGTTACGCACAGCGTTACAAAGCTTCAAGTTTGCGCAGCGCCTGTTATACTGCTTCCCAGCTCCTTCCCGCCGGTAAGCTGCTCCTTGGTTGCTTGGTTGCGTACTTCTGCTGCTGCTTGAGTTGCTGTAGTTGCTGCTGCTCGTACTGTTCTTCGTGCTCGCCTTGGATGAAGTTGCTTTGGAGTGTGCACGTTCGTTTCAACACCGCACAAGTTGCATTCATCTACTTGCATGCTAGTGGCTTACAAGCCTGTGCTGAGCCTGTGTTGCGTTGCCGGCAGACAAAGCAAGCAGCTCTCTGTGTGAGACCCTCCTGTTTGAGTCCAGACTCTAGACACTATGTCTGACGAGAGCGAGAACAAGCAGCAGCACCAGCAGCAGGAGGAGGACCAGGAGCCTACTCCCAACGTAAGCACGTAGACCAGACAGTTGGGTTGCATGCTGCCTCTACAACACACAGAACTTGAAACCAATCGTTATGCCTAGGTCGGTAGCTTTGATGACCCTGACACAAACGAGGCCATGCGTGCGGGTGGTAGCAAGGGCGGACAGGTGACCACAGCTGACAGTTTTTACCGTTTCCTTTGCACGTTGCACATGGTTGCGTATGTCCCCCTCCCTGCCTTATGTTGACAACTTTGGGCAACAGACACGGGCCAAGCAGCTAGGCCATGAAGGCTACGTAGAAATGGGCCGCAAGGGTGGGAAGGTGCGTGTGCTTCCTGCGACTCTTGTTTGAAGTTGAGTGTTACTTGTGCTTGCAGCCTAGCAGTGGTTTTTTGTTCGCTGGCAGGCAAGGCAGGAGAAGCTGCATTCAGGTGGACCTGAGGGTGGTTACTACCAGGATGAGACGAAGATTGGTGCTGCATATGCTGAGTTCCTTACCAAGGGTGCCAAGTAAGAGATTCGAAAGGACGCAAGGACAGTACGTGCTTGTGTGTGGCAGTGAGCAGTATTGTACAGTGTTACACAACTTTTAGAGCTTGTTCAGACATCTAGGCAGGCAGGCAGAATAGAATAGAGTAGCAAACAGCCAGTTGATTGCTCTTCCTCTTTTTCATTGTAACAAACTCTCTTGTCTTGTGGTACAGCTGTTCTGTGCTGAAAGAATGTATCTGCCAGATGTCTGGCTAACCTCATATAAGATAACTAATGCACTATGTTACGATTGTCCCATCAGTCGGAAATCTTGATGCCGCGCACATCCGCGGCTGACCGATCAGCCAAGTTTGACAGGGAAATCTTGTTGTCAACAGTGGAAGGTCCACCCTTTGCGTGCACACCCTACAAATCAGGTGTTAGTAGGATAAATATGCGACATTCGGAAAACAATGGAATGGCCTTGTGTCCAGGCACATTTGAATGTGTACACTACCACCAATGTGTGGTGCATGCAACACATGCAGCAGGTGCGTGTTGTAAAGCTACCGTGTATAGGGACTTGTCGTCATGGAATTTCACTGCTTCAGCTTTCTGCACATGGATACACACTTGTGAGTCCGTATAAAGTATAAAGTATTAAACATGTTGACACGAGTTACCAGGCACTTCCCCATGCAGCAGCAACTTAAGCTCTCATTTTCCACACTTACAGTGCCATTGGCGATGGGTCCGCCTGCAGCAAGCAATTTGGCCTTCATGGCCTCTACGTCCATGCCGCCCTTCTCGGCGGCGATGAGTGGCAGCGCCTTGGCGAAGCCCTCGTACGTGATCTTGCGCTCGCCCTTGGCCTTCACCTTGGAGAAGATGATGTCCGCAGACTGTCGTAGCACAAGTGTCAGGTAAGGGAGTGTGACAAAAGGTGTTGTTGTGTATGTGGGTGCATGTGCGTGTGTGCGTGCACATACTGTGGTGGTGAACTTCTTGTCAATAAGGCCAGTGTCCTTGCACAGTTTGGCGAACTTGGTTCCGTCCATCTGTCTCGACACAACGCATTGAGTTAAGCACCGCAGGCTCAATTGCAAAGCAAGTGCGTTCACATGCGCACACCTCGTTGACTGTCTTGCTGCCGCCGAAGGACGCAAAGGCCACAAAGAGCTCCTCGAGTGATCCAACAGGTGCACCTGACCATCCGACACTTGGTAAGTTATATAAAGTGTGTTGTGTGCATTGCTTGTTGCCGCAACGCAAGCAGCCAACAGATGCAAACAGTCTCTTGGCACAACCAACCAATCAGTAATTCAAGCAACACACATTCATAAGCATCCACAACAAGCCCTGTCTCACCTCCGACTTTAGGTGACGGTGGGGCAGCGGCGGATGAGGCCTTGGGCGAGGGGGGAGCCAGAGGCGCCACCTGGCGGCTGCTCGCGGCCTTCTTCTCCGTCACTGCGGGCTTTGCATCTGTCAAGCACCATGTCAAGGTTAGTTGCGCGCACGCGCACGAGCGCGAGCGCGAGCGAGAGCGAGAGAGAGAGAGAGAGAGAGAGAGAGAGAGAGAGAGAGAGAGAGAGAGAGAGAGAGAGAGAGAGAGAGAGCGAGAGAGCGAGCGAGCGAGCGAGCGAGAGCGAGAGAGAGAGAGCGAGCGAGAGAGAGCGAGAGAGAGCGAGAGAGAGGGAGAGAGAGCGAGAGAGAGGGAGAGAGAGGGAGAGAGAGGGAGAGAGAGAGAGAGAGAGAGAGAGTCTCTCACCTTTGGTCTGGATGCCACGCACGTCAGCGGCGGAGCGGTCGGCTAGGGACGAGAGTGTGATCTTGTCCTTGTCGACATTGGTGGGCCCGCCCTTTGCGTGCACGCCCTGCGCGTGTTTGTTGTCAATATACTTCTCCGTCTTACCCACTTGATATAGCCATAAGAAGGGTGGAGTGGGCAAGCATGTTGGCATGCCCATCAGTGTTCAACACAACGCGCACTGCCACTCACGGTGTATAGGGACTTGTCGTCGTGAAACTTCACGGCCTCAGCTTGCTGCAAGAGACAGTCTCATTCAGAAAGGATTGCAATAAGTGACACTTTTATGTTGTTGTCGTGGTGCAGCAGTGCAAGGGTGATACATCACTGCGGTGCTTACTGTGCCAGAGGACGTGGGACCGCCTGCAGATACAATCTGTGTACAAGGGGGGAAGTCAGCCGCAGCTTGTAGTTCATAGTTCATAATTATCACACTGATTTTGCCGTTGTGGCATTGTGGTACCACTGGGCATCAATCACTTGGGTGGTCGTGCGTGTATGCGTGTGTGTACCGCTGCGGTGACTTCGTCAACAGGGCAGCCTTTCTTCTCAGCAATGAGCTCCAGTGCCTTGGTGAACTGTTCGAAGTTGATCTTGCGCTCGCCCTTGGCCTTGGCTTTGGCGTATGTCAAGTCCACGTCCGTTGTCGTGAATTTCTGCCCATAACACAACAACAAATAAACCTCGTGTTGCAAATCAGGTGTTGGGTTGGGCTATACAAGATTACCACTGTCACACCTTGCTGATGAGCTTGCAGTCCTTGCAGAGTTTGGCGAACTTGGCTCCGTCCATGTCGCTGGCTTTGGCGCTGCTGCCGAAGCTGGCAAACGCCACGAACACATCGCGCAGGTCATCTGCTTATGACAATATTGTTACCCATTGGTTGGTTGTTAACCAGTCACTGTACGTGTGTGTGTGCGTACGTGTGTAACTGCAAGTGTATGCGCAAGTTGGTGCGTGTGGATGTGCATGTATGCAAGTGTGCACCCTTCATTAAGTGCAGAATGTTGACGTACCGGCCATGGTTGAGACTCTCTGCTGCTACAGTCAGTTATCTTGCAGAGAAGCTGCAACACAAACGAAGGCCTCTACGTGAGTACAGTTGCACAGAACAAAAGACAAGCTTGACGACACACTCAAGGGCGTAATGTTGACCAGCAGGCCAGACCCACACCAGGCCAAGCGCTCTCACCTTTCAGGCAGTCCCTCTCACAGGCAGGTGTCTACGCCTTCACTATGCAAACGCCTCTCACTCTACGCACCAAAGACACACACTGCTCCGCTTCAAGCTCTGCCGCCCTTCTTAACTCTTGTCAATGCCGTAACGCAATGCTTGATATCTACTTTGGTCTCGTCTGGTCTGGTCTGGTCTGGTCTGGTCCAGACCTTCCTTCAATCTGGTCTGGTCTGGTCTGACCCGACCACTGCTCTGACACACCGCAGGCCTGCGTTTGTGTGTCAGACCCCTCCCCGTTGTTTGACTATGGTGGTACGGCTGTGGCACGGCACAAGTACGGACAGTGTGCTGAGGAGTGTCTCAGTGCTAGCTCTCGCACGCTTTTCCTTCGCTCCGTCCCGCTTTGGACTCGCGTGATTGACCCCGCGAGGTCACGTGCTAGGGCTCACGTGTGGAAATGACTCGCTTGGACACGTCACATAAAAGGGGGGGGG
>RHPI01003009.1:166347-198042 GCA_009103225.1 Chlorokybus atmophyticus
CCCCCGCCGGGCACGCTGCATCAACTCAAGTGCTAGACATCAGTACAGGCGTCATCGCTTCAAGGCAGCAACCACGCAGAATCTCTAATAAAACGCGTAACCTCCACCTTTTGCAAGTCGTAATGTCTATCTCCATACACGACCAGAACTACCATTGAAAGCTGTACAGGGGGCGTCATTCAGTCTTGTCAAACCGCATCGGGACGTCCAGCATACCAAGGCAGCAGAGCCCCGAGAGCAAAATAATCAGCAAGATAGCGCCCTGCCAGCACACGTGTCACATGAGCACCAGACTGACTCATAGCACATGTCAGAATGAGGTTAAGCAGAGAAGACTTCATGCACTTGCTAACACACCCACACCCACACACAGATGCATAGCAACAGAATGTTGCTTACAATAACCAGGCCCTCAAGTGTTGCCACTCTTGTCATGCACTTCTCGTCGCATGTGTTGTTGGTGACCTCCTGCAGAAGCCTTCGCCTGAACGGCTGGCCGTCACTGTCTGGCGCAGTTACATCCGACGTGTACACCAACGCATACGGTACATTCGCGCTGTGGAGATGATCAACAAGCCGTTGGAACCTTGAAACTGCGTGTGAATGCAATCAGTACTACTGCAGTGGCAGACTATGCATGCTCGACATGCAAATATGACAAGGTCAAACTGGCGCTAGCATGGCTGCAAGCTCGAACCTTCTGAAGAAAGCACCGACGCCACAACAGGATACTCATTGTAGTCAGGGTTGACAGCTGCGTCCGAGCACACCAGTAACAAATCTGCCGGTGAGTCAACAGGGCGTTGTTGTCGGTGGCGAAGAAACTCCTGTGACCAGCAATGCTGCGCATAAGCCAACACTTCAAGGTCAAGCCTGTTGTCACAAGTCTTACTTACATCAATTGTGGCGTCGGTGCTCAGGTGCGTTACACTCTCGGGCACTTCGCGACAGTTGCCAGCTGCGTAGACTTTGCCTGCAGTCTGCTCGTTGGGCCTAAATGTGAACGCATCAAACATGTCTGCAGCAATCTGCCCATAGCTGGGCCCCAAAGACACATATGCAAGTGTCAGAGAAGATTCTGCCGAGCTGAGCGCATCCTGTGTGCCAAAGAATAGTCAGACATGTACTGCAGCAGTATGGCGCCGTCTTTATGCATTGCAAGATACTTGCCTTCAGAGGCTGAAGCGTGCTGTCCGGGCCGTACTGTGCCAGGTCATGCGACCGGATCTGCACAGTATGCACATGCATGCCCTTACTGGTGATTGACAAGTTCCAGTGCCAGTGCCACTACAAACCCTCCCTTGGCTTACCTGGCTGCCGATGTATACCACAACAACTGCTGGTGGTTCTTGCGAAACGAACTGTTTGTGTATGTACGGAGCAGCCCACTGCGCGTCCCCTTTCTGCCACACAAGAAGTCAGCTCATGCATACCAACACGACATACTGCACATTCCACCCCAAGACAAGCAGGTATCAACCAGCGCAAAGCAGCATTGCAATCTTGAATGTAACACATGCAAGTATCACTATTGCTGAGTAAGTAAGACCCTACAGAACAGGCACTGCGATGTTACTGAAAGGATACAGATCAACTGCGGCTGTGTTGATGACATGACAATTTGGCACGTCATGCAACTCTAAGCCGTTGCGGGAGGGTCGTTGCACAAGTTGTACCTGCTGCTGCAAGATCAAGCTGCCAATGACGCCTTCCGCCAACGTGCCGCTCTCAATGGTTTGGTACACCACTCGAGAACCCTCCCCAAAGTACCTAATGCGGCAAACTCAGTGCAATGAAACCGCGCCTATCCATAATTTAGTAGAGGCTGATAGCACACAGTGCCCCATGCTTTAGCAAACGCTAGTGTTGGCAGCAGCAGACTCAGAAGAAGAGTCCCCAGCATTATTCATGTGAACTGAAGCCTTGCGCCAAGTTGTAGCAAACGTTGTCTCTTACCCTCTGTTGCTGATTAGAAAAGCGGGCGCAAGGATGGAGGCCTGAGCTGTGCCAGCAGCCACAAGAAGGCAAACAGCAACAGCAGCGTATGCGCAACCCCTGAGCGGTGTCATGGCTGGGGGCACCGCCGCCTACGACGCCGCCTGCGCCACCGACACCGTTGGTGTAGGGCTGGGTTAAGAAGTAGGGCTTGCTGCTAAGCATTGAAGTCCATCTGTTAAGGTGGTTTACACTTCTTAACAACAAGCAATTACGCTTTCAGCTTGCTTCCAAATGCTTTCCATTGCATATATAGCTTCAAACCCTAAGCCCGTCGTGGGTGACGTGGCAGCGGCGACAGCAGCTGTGGGGTGGGCGGCGGCGAGGGGAAGACCGTGTGCAACGTCGCTTGTGCTGCTAGCCGCGGACTGTCTGTGACGGCACCATTAGAAGGAGGAAGAGGAGGTGGAGGAGGAGAAAGACGAGCAAGAGGATGTCTGGGCGAGTTGGACTGCGGTACTTGGTCGCTACCTTCAAAGACGGCGTGCTGCCTACGCTTCAGGTGCGAGTATGATCGGAGGCGACTGCAATTGTCAGACTTTAACTCTGTGTCTGTTAAAATAGTTGTGTGAATGCTCATGCTTGGCCCTATACAGTCATGCTGCTGGGTTGAAGCACACAGGCAAATTGCTCCTTGAATTGGCTGTCAGCGTCAGAATGGTCTGCGAAGTTTGCTAGCGTCCATGGTCTGCGATAAGTGCGCATAGGCTCGTTTGCGCGCACTTAAGTGATTGATGTACTGCTCAGGTCAGGGTTACCGCATCCAAGGCTGGGGTAGCTTGCACATGCCGTTCTGACGTTTGTTTGGTTGCATGCAGGACTACTACAAGGGTGCGGCGACAGAGGCGTCGGTGGTGGCAGGCATCCAGCAGTGGCTAACGTTAAAGCACAAACTGACATTCACAATGCCCGCACCTGCCGACGACTCCATGGCCCCAACATGCACAGGGAAGGACAGGCTGCTTGTGAGGAGCATACCACGACCCTCAACCAGGTAACAGCTTCATGGCCGCCCAGCGTTTGCGCTAGCTGGCATAAAAATGGCTTACAAAGCAGTCTTACCACAACATTTACTGTCAGCTTGGGAGACAAGCATGTTGTCTGCATTGTGCATTCTTTGGTATGTTGTAAGCAGCATCATGTACATGCTTGACAGGAACGTGTTTGTGGGTGACTGCGTGGCATTAAAGAGTCCGCTAAAGGACGGCGAGCACATGGTCAGGAGGGTGGTTGCAATAGAAGGAGACGAGATGGTGTCCTCAGAAGAATCGCAGGAACCTTTTCAGCTGGATAGGGACCTGTGCTGGGTGCTTGCAGACAACCCAGCGAGGTCACCAGCGGTGCGCATGAATTTGCACAATAGCCGCGTCTGTTGCAACATTAGAATGCAATCGTACCATTACGCTCATGAGCGCAATGTCAGCAGGAAGCAACTGATAGTCGAACATTTGGACCACTGCAACTCTCTCGCATTCTGGGCCGAGCTATATACTGCGCGCGATCTGTGACAGACCATTCGCACATTGAGAACAGGTACTGGATGTTGAGCATACCCAGTATGGTATCTGTTGGGATGTTGTTGTCGTGCTTGGTCACACATTCCTGTTGCACAGTGAAAGAGCCGCAGCAGCAGATTCGGCGGTGCTCACAGCAGAGCTGGACGTCGAAGACCTCGTGAAGGAGGATGTGTGACTGCCTGTGTGGGTTGCATTGTTACTTGGCGATACTGGTCAGCAAGGCAAACAGGTTAGGGCTATTTACTGTACAGACAGATTGTGGTGGTAAGTTCATCCACGCAAGAGGTATGGACGCTCAGCAGCTGGCAGGACCAGTGCCCCTGGTGCACTTGCTCTGCCTGCTCTCTAGCTGTTATTGATAGTAATTGCTTGCGGTTCTCTCTAGTGTCTGTGCGTTGGCGTGCTGTTGATGATGAGCAGCGTCTATTGCACTATTCTTCCGTGGGTGACAAGAGGTTTTGCATCAGCGTGTGGACATGTATGATGTGCTGTGTTGGCTATTGCTTTGTGAGGGCTCTTTGATCAATATAAATGATGTATACAACATTTGACACATGTCTCATTCATGGGTGACATTTTCATTGACAACTTGTTGTATAACATATGCAATACACAGATCCTTCATTGTTTGAGTTGACTGCAGCCAGACCAAAAAGGTCTCAGTTTTTAACCATATTGCCATCGCTGCTGTTGTGCACTCTTTGTCATATATGCATTGCACATTTACTAAAGCACGACATGATGTTGCGAGTAGTACGCATAATTTGTCATCCTCATGTTACATTCAATATGCGGTTCATCATGCTGCAGCTATAGAAAATCTCAATGCCACACCGAGCAACCCGCATGCACACGAATGTTAATGGGTGTTTAAACACATCATAACCAACGGTAGAGTTGCGTTTATAGCAAAATCTGGCATTCCCTCGGGGCCACGTGCATGAAGCAAGCAATGTGCTAACTGCAAACAAACAGTAGCACACTCCATTTGCATGGGGGCCAAGGTAGAATTAACCTAGCTATCACCAACCATGACCGCTATGACGACTAGGACTACTTGAACCCTTCAGCAGGAGTGGGGTGGGAGAGGGTAGAGGCAATCATGCAAAGAAGGAAGTAGCAACCTGATATTTACACAAACACCTGCTTATTGTCGCCACTTGAACAATTAAGCATGCTTAGTTTATGTGGGCATGGTCGTCCTTGTTGTCGTCATCGTCACATGTGCCTTTAACTCACCTTTTGCCCATTTGCCTTGCTTAGGTATACTTAAGGTAACCAACAGCTGAAGTCTTGTTTGCCTTGGCTTGCTTTGCACATAGGACCCAGCACTTTAAGCTACCAGGTTTTATGTGTGTTTTTATGAAGTCCTTGCTGTTGCTGCCACCTCAAAGTCTACTTGCTTCTTCCTCATCTTGGTGTTTACTTCATTGTAATACATGTGCTGCACTGCTCTGCAGATATAATCGGCCGCTACCCGCAGCCGGTCTCGATCTACCATGCGTGTCATTGCGCAAACGTGTAAAATGCAAGTGTGTAAATGCAAGCGTGTGCACACAACCAGCAACACGGCAAAGGCAATGTAATTGCATTTATGAGCTAAGAGCAACCACCCCCGGAGGTTGTGCTTATCAGTAATTTGAGTGGTTGAGTTCTTTGTGTGTGCTGTGTGTATTGATTTTCCGGCCCTCTATTCTGCTTCATACCGTATGGTAAGTGTAGTTAAATGTATGGTTTGAGAATAAGTCTTGCAGCATCCAAGGTTCCCGCATGGCCATTTTCAAAAACTGTGCATGGCTACAGCTCATGCAATTGTTCAATCGGTGCGTTTAGTGAATACGTTTCAGCAGTGTTCACCAACCTCTGAAACATGTTCAGCGAACAGGAGCCGAAGAAAGCCGGGTAGGGTCAGGCCTTCAGGATTGCTGCTAACCAAAACCTTAACCGCGAATACCCATGCCAATGGCGCTAGCAGTGCCTGTGGTGACAACGGCGGCGGCGGCGGCGGTGGTGGTGGCGCTGTTCTCGTAGCGCTACTTGTGCGACGCGCATCGTCGCATTACAGGCCTGTCACAAACCCAATGGAGCAAACAGCAACGGTCCGTCTCTTTATATTCTCTATACTGGCCTTGCAAACAGCTGTTGGATACTGCTGCTTCTTCTCTCTGCTCATGCCTTTAGCATTGCTGAAGCGCCAGCTCTTTTATTATTCTGTATACAATCTTCTTGTCCATTGACGTTTGAGTGAGTCTTGCGCTGTATCCAAGTTAATTGTGCTGATTCTCCTTGTTTTGCTGAGCTCAGTGTGCAAGCAGCATTTGCGTAGACTAACATACGTACTGTGAGGCGACTAGCACATGCTTTCTCGATTTAGAGTCCCGTTATGTAGTACTGTTGTGTAGCTTTTTTGATAGTTCAAAGCTGCTAGTAGCTTCACCGAGACTTACCAAGACTAAGCCTGCTGCTCAATGCTGCAATGTTGTTGACTGCATGCTTGCGCCTCACCACACACAGGCAGAGGCTGATTGGGACGGCGGGCTTGCGAGGTTGCAAACGGACGAGAAGCTTGACGACGAGCTGGAAGAAGAGGAAGACGAGGCGGGAGGATCTTATGCAGCGGGCCGGCCAAGATTGGACGCCACCACCACGAACACCACTACCAACAACAACACTACCAACAACAAGAACAACAACACTGACATTGACAGCAACAACGCTGAGAAGACGGTGGCAGCACCCAACTCAGCAGCCGTCACTGCCCATCCAACCACCGCGCCTGCCTCCAACAACAATGCCAACAGCAGCCACAATAGCAAGAAGCCTCCTGCGTCTGGCACTGCCACAGACAAGGTGGGGGGAAACAACAACAACGACAGCGTTGTTCCTGACAATGCGGGTGCTGCGGACAAGGGTGAGGCGGGTGGAGGCGGTGGTGACGATGACGAGGGCGAAGCTGAGGAGATGGAGGTTGGTGGCAAGGGCGGGAAGGGCGAGCGCACGAAGCGGATCCTCCGGCCGAGGTCGCATGGACGGGAGCGCTCGCGACGCCACAAAGACGCGCCTCCGCTCTCCAACCCAGAAGGGTGCGCGTGCATATGCGTACGTGGTGGTTGTAAGCACACGTGTGTCATTTGTCAATGGCATTACGTCAAGATCGCCAGTGCAATAGTTGTACGACGTGCGCAGATTCAACATGCAATGCAACTAGTTGCAGCATTCACATGCCAACGTCATGCGGCAGCCTTCTGTATACATATGCTATATTACTTGCTAGTGTGACTAGCTTAATGGTTACTGCAGAGTGTGTCTACTCGAGTTGAGGTTGTGGTGCATGCTTTGTGGCCTCTCTGGGCCTTATGCTGTGTGTGCATGCGCGTATCCAACTGTGGTGTGTACGTGCCTGTTGGTTATAACTTATCCTCTGCTGTTGTGTATGCAGGCACCCAGGTATGTCAAGAGCACCCTCGACATTGTCAACTCACGCCATTTCCAGCCCTGTCTGCTAGTCTTTTGTGCATGTTGCACCTGTTCGCTCCTTCGCTGTTGCAGTGCTTTTGTGCGCAGGTTGCACGTTGTGACTGTTGATTTCATGTCCATGTGTGAACAGTGTTGCTTTATCGCGAGGGCGAATCGCTCGACCTGGCGAGGCACTTAGCGAGCAGCCATAACAACACCAACAACAGCGCGACAGACAACTCGGGTGGCGCGCTAGTGGAGGTGCGGGTGCCCGCAGCGTCAGTGAGCCTTGGAAACAGGGCCGTGAGGTCGAGGCAACTGTGGGGCACGGATGTGTACACGGAGGACTCGGACGTGGTGGCGGCCCTCACGCACGCGGGTTTCTACACGCCGGCGTTGCACCCGCCCCCGCCAGTAGTGTCGGAGCTGCGCGCCACGCTGCGCATACTGCCCCCGCGGCGCGAGGGCTACGTGTCCTCCGCGCGCAACGGCGTGCGTTCCCGCGCGTGGGGCCCGCCCGTCTCTCACAACGGCGGGTGCAGCTACCGCATCGAGTCATGCAAGGTGGTCACGCCGAAGGGCGAGTCGGTCAACCTCCGGCCCATCCTGCGGGCGCGCCTCCCCGCCCTCTGTCCAACCCTCCTGCCCGCCGCCGGCAACGGTCCCATCCACACCGCGCCCGGCACTCGCGCAGCCAGCTGGCGCACAAACACCCACCACGCCCGCACCGCTCAGGAAGTAACCCTCCAGTACAACCTGTGCAACGAGCCGTGGCTTAAGTATGCCATGGCCGCCCTCGCTGACCGCGGACCAGAGCCCCGAGACTACACCTCTGCGCGCCTCGGCAATGAGGTGAGCACTTGCGCCAAGTCAATAGTCACAGTAATCTGTGCGCGCGCTCAAAGTAACGCCCCCAAGAATGCAAGCAAGGACTGTTGCCCATTGCCTGGGTCAATTGGAGTGAGAACTACCTTGCAACTGGTTGCTTTCAACTGCCTGTGTGTGTATGTGCGCGCGCTTGCATGTATTCTACGTGAACCGCAGCTGTTCAGTCTCACAACATACTGACCAAAACAGGTGCTGCTGCTTGAGACGCACCGAGCGCGGTTTGAGCTGGCGTGCGTGCACGACGCGAAGAGGTTGTACAGGTTCTCACGGTGTCGGCGGCTGATGGCGGCGGACGCCCTGCGCACGGTGAAGCTGCCGCTGCCGGTGCCGGACGAGGCGGATGTGCTTGAGAGCAACCTGGCATGGGAGGACCTGCAGTGGGCCCCGTCGGGCGTGTACGTGCGCGGTCGCCACTACCCGCTCGCGCGCATACACTTCCTCTACGTTGATCTCGAACAAAGGGCAGGCGCCGCCACCATCCCCGAAGTGTCCACAGACAGCTGACAAACAACACCGTGTGTTGTGTTGCACATGTTTATGTCTATATTGTCGCTGCTGCATTGCCGCTGTCGGCATATTGTGCAGTGTTGGAATGCAGCACGCGCACATGCACAAACTACAGTATGCATAGTTAATGACTGCGACATGCATATGTTGTCTGTTCCCGATGCATCTCACACCAACCAATGATCTGGGTTGAAGGCAATGCTTTTGGGTAGCATCAGGTTGTCATGGCACTTGTGAGCATGTGATGGCATGCAAGCGTGTTGCACTTGTGTGTGTCACGCAAACCACAGGGTGGCTTCGGTGGGATCGATAACAGCAAGGGCGTTCAAACGGACGACTCTATTGTCCAAGATGTGTCCCACTGGCAGCTTATGCAACACTGGCAGGTGAGGAGGCACTTTCATGTGCCGCAGCCAAAACTCTGCAGCTTCAAACTGCTGGTCCGCATCGCTGTCGTTGCCGCCATCATTTGCCTGCGTGAAGGCCCCGAGCACGAGCCCCGCGAGATTCTCCCACAGCTTCCCCCCGCACGACTGCACCAGCTGAGTCACCATCCTATCCACCTTGTACCACGGCTCGTTCACTGGACGCCAACAGTGCCAGTGTGAGATTACGCCCTACACTGGCATGTACGCACATGCTCACGTTTATGTGCATGCGCATTGTGTGAGACAGGATGCGCGCGTGCGCGTGCATGTGCATGCTGTTGATGTGTACGCGTGTGGACACATTTGAATTAGCACGCGCTACAAGCGTACCATCTTCAAGCAGCAGAATTGCACCGTCATAGTCTGGAGCCCAGGGTGTGCCACACATAGACGCAAGCAGCGTCAGGTTACCCCCGACAACCCTCCCGCAAGCAACGCCTTGGCCGGCCTGCAGGCACTCTCCGAGCAGAGGACTGCAATGAACATCAGAGCTCAGCAGCGCAGTTCTCAGAGAAGCTTTGCTTTCAACTGTCCCATTGATGAACAGCCTTGTTGCCGGCATCGGCGAGTGGAATGTTGTACATGAGGGGTCTGTTCGGTGCATCCAACAGTGCAGCGCCGTCGCATCGGAGAAACCCAAAAACCGCACGCGCGAGAAGAGGTGTTGCTGCGTGTCGTGTTGTTGGGTTTGCTTGACAATGGAGTCCAGAGCTTCAAGCACACGCGCTGCCCCGTAGCCACCCTATCAGTCACACAACTCCAGTCAGTGTCACATTATCAACAGACACGCACACGCATGTGCACGGGCACACCCACCCACACACGCAGACATGCAGGCATAGATGCATGTGCATGTGCAGCGCATACCTTTGCACAGAGGACGTTGATGTAGTCAGCACTGTCTTCCGGCGGCGTGAGGAGTGCCTTTCCCAGTGCAGAGGCTCGCTCGGCGTCGTCTCCAGCCAAGTAGGGGCAGTGAGCGCACTCGGCACTGCACTGTGGGTCCACCCGCACCTTCAGGCCAGGCCTGCACAGCGTTGAATGCATATGCTTGCTTTGCAAGTACAATGATGTGAAGCGGAAGTTTGAGAAGGGTCTGCACTGGCATTGCAATGAATGAACACGAAGAAAAAAATGGCCAGATGATAGAATGAATGTGGATGCATTCATGCATGAATGCTTGAGGGCTGAATGCCTGCAGGAAGGGCTGCAGCCAACATTGAAGTCTCGATTAGTAGTAATACATTGCATGAGGAGTCACTGCTTGAATCAGGAATAAATGTGGTTGAGAAGACGAGTGAACAAAGAAAGTATAATTGAATGCACTGAGTGTAAGAGTGAAGGTATAAAAGGCATGCCCTGAATGACTGCCTGACACACGCGTGCATTGCAACAGATTGATTACAAGCCACTTGCGGAGTCTATTCAGCATGTAGCATGATTGACGCCAGCGCAGGATGGCTATACCACGACGCCAGCGTGGCGCATCCTTCCTGCAGCAGCTGGGCGCTGACGGCGCCGGAGGGGGCCACCACGCGCACTTCTATGTCGAAGTCCCCGTTGTCGCTGTGGTGCACAACCACGTCGTCGCCCACATTGACATGGGTAGCGACGCGCATGCCGCCGCCGCCGCCGATCATCCGTTGTCCCAAGCTCGTTGTTGTCACTGCCGGTGTACTCTACCGGGCGCCGGTACTGGACAAGTCCGCGACGGCGGTACTGGACAAGTCCGCGGAGCTGGTGACCGGTCGTGGCCTGCACGCGGCTCGGACAACGGCGACCTCGGAGACCTACATGCGTGTGATGGAAGATCCGCCGTAGATGTTGTAGTTCACTTTGCTAACTTCCTGATCAGATAGGCAGTGGGAGGTGTATATGACATAGCGCGACACTGCCTGTGTGGCCCTCCTTGTAATATACGTTTATGTGTGTCACTGCCGGTGTACTCTACCGGGCGCCGGTCAGGCAATGCCGGCGGCGGAGGCGGCGGCCGATGAGGATGTAATGGCAGGTACGTTGGTTGACACGCTCACGAGAGACAACAGCAAGCCGTTGGCATACACGCTTCAGGCCTGTGGATGATGAGGTATTCTGTGAGACAATTGGTGCTAGATGTCTAGCCAAGTCCCCTCTGATGCCACGTAGCATGCAAGTGCAGTTGTGTTCTACGACTGCGAATAGGGTGTCATTAGTTACAGCTTGCCGCTTGTAGTAACTTGGTTGTTTGTGCAAGTTGTGGCTGTACCGACTGTTGCTGTGTGCAGTTGTACACGCGGACAAGTATACACACGCGTGCGCGCGCACTCACATGCACGCGCGGGGTCGGTTGACGTGTGGGAATGGCGGCAGAGCACGCAGCACATCATCGCACTCGTTTTGCCATTCATTCCTTGCTTGCTGCGCGCCACTACCGCTTCTCACCCTTGCCCAATGCATGTGCTTCATAGCTTAAGTCGTTGGCTCCTGCTGCTCGACACTTGCATTGCATTGCACATAAGGCACGTAGTGTGGTGTAGGATAGGTGGTGAAGGCCCCGGGTGTAATAACTGTTTTGGTGGTGGTTTGTTCTTATGTGCGGACTATTTGCAAATGAGCATGTTTGTGGGATGACTACGATGCATACCCGATGCATAGACAGTGCACAGGCGCGATGCAAAGCAACCTGAGCTCCTGAACGTGTGTTGCCTGCAAGTGGGCTGACATGCCAAACGCGTATAACCAGACGCATGCGTGCTACACCAATATACCTGCGCATGCAGTTGTGGAGACACGTGTATGGCCCTGTGGGCAGGTAACATTATGACTGTGACATTCCTTGGGGGTCATGCATGTTAGGATAGACACAAGGCAGACGTAGCATGTAGCCTGGCGGTGATAAATGGTGTTGATGGTTGCATGCTGTGATTGTGACCAATGACGGCGAAGTACCATGTCATGCACAAACATGAGACAACGAACTGCCTACGCAACGCCATGCTAGCATGCGTGCTGCTTGCCCAGTACACACCCTACGCGGTGCATGCAGACAAGCAGGGGTACACTTGGCAACCTACCAAGCGCGCCTCAGCTCACAAGCGCAGGCGAATGTGCACTCTGGCGGTAGTAGCCATCTACTTCATAAGCTGCGCATTGCAGATGTGCAGGCTTGTGTTGCAAGCAACACAAGTGGTATCCCTTCACTCAGCACAGATCACAACAACTACTACTCCAGTGCAATGCCGCTCTGCACACTAGCCTGCTGCTTACAAACAAGTAACCAAAACTGTCAGGTGTGATACAGTGCATCAAGGCATAATTATGAACAGCATGTACAATAATATGTACACTGGCAACGCAGCCAGCTAAGCTGCGTACGTCTTCAACTCACGCAGCGCTTTGCTGCACAGCGAAGGCAAACCAGATGCGACCTTCTTGACAACCGCATGCAAGTCCTCTGTATCGGGCACAGCTTCCACCCGTCGTCTGGAGTATATCTGAAGGAAGCGCTCCAATGCAGGTATGGCTGCAGAGTAAGTGGCCAGCGCAGGATGCACGCGCATGTGCTTCAGCACAAGCGCACCCGCAATTGCATACTGCTGCGCCATGACAAGGGAAGCTATAAATATCGGGAGAGCCACTGCTGCCAAGGCTCGATGAGACTGGCTTTCCCGCCCTCGTCGTGTGGACATGGCCTCTGCAACGTCATACAGCACCCACAGGAACTCATTTGCAATAAGGGAGTTTGCAGCAATCCTTGGTATAATGGTTGAGTTGAGAGCGAGTGCAAGAAACTGTTCGTCCACTGCACTGCAAAGTTCTTCAACTGTGGCAGGCTTGTTGGCTGTGATGGCTTGCACAAGCTCGTCTGCAGCAAGCTTCTGAGCGGTAGCCTGGTTCTGTGCCAGGCCAAGCTTGAACGATTGTGCCATACCAGCCTGTACAATCAGCAATCAGCGTGGTTGCTGACGAGAGAGAACACAGCATGCCATAGCTGACGGAGCACGTTCACACGACCGCATGCAGTGTGGGACTTGCCTTCTGCAGCACGAGCTTCAACAAGGAGTCAACTTCCCCTGGAGTTAGACAGGGCAGCTTGGCAGAAGCAGAGACCACAAGGCTCACAGTGCGCTTCAGCTCTCCACGCTTGGCAAGCTCCTCGAAAAGCTGGTGCCAGCTTGTATGCAAAGGTGACGTGTTCCCAGGGGCAGCGCCCGGGAGATGATCGTTCCACAACTCCAGCAGCGAAACAACGGCATCCAACTGTTCGTGGCTCAGGTCTCCCTTCCACAACTGGTAAAATAGCACTGTCGCAGTGTCCACATTGATCAAAGAAGGTACCTGAACGCCTGACCAAATTGCTGCAACGATAGCAGCTGTCCGAAACTGCAGTAGAGAATCACCGCTCTTCTCAACTTCCTGTGGAGGTGTCCAACCAGCCCAATGCGCTGCATTGTTCTTTGAAGCTGTGCCCAGCGCCTTTAACGTCTCCAACAACTTGATGCGAACCTGGACCTGGGTGCTGAGTGAATCATCCTGTGCGATGGTGCGAATCTGCTGGTACACTTGCATGCGGACTGCATCTATGCCTGCTGCTGTAGTACTCAGAGACTGCACAATCGCTACAACAGCATTGACACTGTTGTCAGGCGGCCTCAGGGTATCAGCCAACACCAGCCGATACAACTCGTGAAGCATGGGGAGGCGGTCTTCCTTGGTGCTCTGTGCATTAAACCCTTGCACTACCTGGGCAAGCAGCCCGTAAGGACAACCATCAGCAAGAACCTGCTGTAGAGCTGCCTGCACGGAGGCAATAGACCCATCACATGCGTCCAGCTTGTCAAGGTACTTCTGATGGCGTGTGCTCTGATCAGCACTCTGGATGGTAGACAGAAGACGTGCTCGCTGCCGCAGAGCAGATAACGTGGGCTCTACGGCAGAATCCGGGGTGCTGCTGGCAGCAGCAACCAATGCATCAGTGACCACACTGGTGCGCAGTGAGCGTGGTAAGCGAGCGCTGCTGGTGAGATGTAATCGGGGTTCCTCGGCAACAATGCGAGCAATAGCCACCGCATCTGCAGCAGACAGCTGGCGAACATGCGGACTGCAAAGTCCGTACATACTTTCAACGCGATCCAGGCTCTGAAGTGCTGGCGTCATCACCACCTCAACTAGTATGCGCCGTACATTGCTCTGCGACAGGTGGATGCCAGGAAGCTGCTCAGCTAAAACTGCAAGTGCGTCTACGTTGCTCAGTGTAATGTTTGCGCGCAGCTCCCCCTCAAAGCCTGGGTCTGCCTTCAATGGAAGGCAGACAGCTTCATCAGCTGCAAACAACGCCTTCAGGTTGAAGGCTGGTGCAATGGAAGACAAGGAGGCCACAGCTGCTGAGCACTGTTGCAAGTGTGCCTTCACCGCTTGTGCATCAGCATCAAAGTTGTAAGTCTCCAGCAGCAACTGGAGATACAGCGCCAGGCGGTCTTTGTCGGAGCCGCTCAAGGCAGGGTACACCTGTTCCTTCATGGCTGTCCGCATGGACGCAGGTTGCTGATGCAGCACTTCCTTATGAGACAGCAGCGCAGCCTGGACATCTGCAACAGACTGCCCAGACTGCATAAAGGCCACCAGGGCACTCGTGTACACCTGTAAGTGGTATCGGAGTTAGCCACTACACAAATGTTTGACTTGACTGCTTCATTGCACGAGCAAGCACAAATGTATGCATGCCGGTGACAGCGACTCTGCAACTCACCTCTTGCCGGTCAATGCCATATCGCACCGCCAGCTGCAACACATTGTTAAGGGCTTGTTGCGCTCCCAGTCCGCTGGAGTTTGCGTCACTGAGGCCAGCCACCATGGACATGATGATGCTGCGGCGGTACTCCACATCACCAGAGGCGAAGCGGTTGACGTCGACAGCTGTTGAGGACTGCATCATCAGTGCGTCCTTGGATGCACTCAGTCGCGCTTCATACTGCCGAGCACGCCGTACTGCTGCAATGACGGATGCCACCTGGGAGTGCTCCAAGGATTCGAGCAGTGCTGCAGTGGATGTGCAGAAAGCACTTGTAGACACCTGTGGTGTGTTGCTGTTGGCGTTAGCGGCTAAGTATGTGAAGTATGCAACTGCGGCTTCCAGTCCTAGACGAGTGAGTTCAGAATTCTTCAAGACGCCTTCGAAGACCCTATCGGCAATGCCCTCGTCCTTGACTGACAGCAGATAGGCAACAGCGCACTGCCATTCATGACTGCATGCGGCTGTGTGTGCAAGGTTGCCAACAATTTCCACGTTGAGGGGCACCAAACCAGAAGCTAGCACATGTAGCAAAAACTCGCGCTCAGCGCGTGCGGTCATGGGCATCTGGGAGATCAACGGTCCCCAATTCTGAATGACAACGAGGGTCTCCACTGGGAGGTGCTCCCATTGCTCTGAGGTCCACTGACTGCACGAGGGACTCATTTGGCACAACAGCTGACGGGCATCTGCCCCAACCTCCTCCATTGCTGCAAGCGGCATTGGTATGGTGTCCACAAACTCCTGCGCTGTTGTGTGCTTCTCAAGTGTCTGCCATACTTGTAGGAGGGAATCCATGCTTACAGCGTCACTGCAGTGCGTGCATGCAAACGCAGCCATCTCCACCCGTGCATCCATGTCAGTAATCCTTTTGTCTTGTGCAAGCTTTGAACACAGCTCCCACACTGGGGCGTAACCTTGCCTCACCAGCCCAAGGCAGAGATCCCTGGCCACCCAGGGATCATCACGCTGCAGTGCCACCTGTGCTATCAGATTTTGTGTTCGCACTCTGTCATCCAGAGAGGTCAGCCCCAGGCGCTTGGACAACTCCATCAATGCTGGCAGCTCTTCGTGTGCGTTAGGCCTGGCTTCCAGCGCCATCTGCACAACTGCCATCCTATCTGGGATGCCTCTCAATTGTGATGGAGTCAATGTGACCCCCAGAGATGGCAGTTGCTGCAGAGCCTCGAGAAGATTGCGCTCTGCTATGGCAGCAGGGCTGGCTGGCAGTATGGCTAAGCACTGCTTGGCTTTCTCGAAGGCGGGATCGTCAGTGCTGTGGGCCGAACTGATGAAGTCTCTGGCTGCTGTCAACACCAACTGCTCTGCACGAGCTGCTGGCAAGCGTGCTGATGCAGTCCCTTGCAGGTACCTCTTGGCAACTTCAGTTGCCCCAGCCCGCAAGACCGCACGGCAGAACTCTATCAGGCAGTAGTCGGCATCCACGAAAGCAAATGCATGCTCTTGCAAAGTCTTCAAATCCCTCCATACTGTGACCCACTCAGCGTCTGTCAATGGAGGCTTACGCTGCGAACAAAGTAGTAGCATACGCCGCAACAGTTGCCTCACAGCTGTAGCATCGCTGCTACAGTCGAGGAAAAACGCCATTGCCTGTGCCAAGCCATACTGTGCAAGCAACCTGCCTGCTTCCACATGACTTTGCGCAACAAACACGCGCTGCCGGACATCTGGTGAATTGGGGCCTTGTCCAGGTGTGCCATCCAACTTCGGCAACCTGGCCATCATTGACTGCATCACCGCCCATTCCTGCAACATTATTGCAGTGTATGAGACATGCTGGCCATTGCAAATGGATGAGGAATTTTTGACCTTTCAGGGCCAACAGTGCTTACCTGGGTATTCTCGCAGTAGTACAAGCAGTCCAAAGCCACCTCTACCGACTCTCTTGGGTCTGGCATTATATTGGAGCGATCAGCGGGCTCAGTCGAGGTAAATATGGATGCAGCGAGCTGAATAGACTGTTTAGACCTGTCTGAGAGATACTGCCTCAACCAATCAACATGACGTCCACCATGCTTGCGAGCGAATGGTATTGCAGACTGAGTCACAAGCTCAAGCACATTGTCTGCAGTAGCTCCCTCCAGATGCAGGGCAAAGCGGTCATATCCGCTCAACATCCGGTACTCTGCTAATGTTACGTGCAACCCTCTACCGGCATAAACCAGCTCCGTCAGCTCAGCAACATCAGAACGCAGTGGCTGAAGCCCTTGAAACCCCCGCCTAACACCTAAGTCTAGCAACGTCAAACTGTGCTCAAGCTGACCAGAGAGTGCATCAATGTCCAGCGCCCGCTGTATGTACCACTGCTCTGCAACGGCAGAAGGTGTCACCGGCTGCTTGCGTGTCAGGCGAAGCACCTCCTCTGTAAACAGTTCTGGGTGTTTCTTGTAGAGCTGATCAGCTTCCTCCCCCGTCAAGTGCAGCAGCTCACAAGTCTGTGTGCGCTCAACCCAATCAAGTCGGCGCACAGGTGGAGGTGAGTGGGGTTGCTCTTCTGGTAGCAGCGTAGCATATGCAAATGGTGAAGTGCTCTCTGGGATGCTTGATAGTATTGCAAGAATGCTACCGGATAGTGCCATAGGAAACCGCTGCCACATTACTTCCACTGCATGGAAGTCGCAGTTCGCGGCTAATAATAATGCATACTCGACCAGTGGCACACCTCTAAATGCCGCATACTCCACATCAACATATCGCCCCCTTGTTATAGCCACAAAGGCGTCGAGTCGATCACGGTACTGAAGCAGCTGCAGGCGCTGCATGATGAAATAGCGATAATCATCATGCAAGGACGCTGGCTGCTGGCCATGCAAGTAGCGGTAAGCTTCGGTTTCAAATAGACCGTACTGCAGCAACTGGAGTTGACTTTCGGCGGAGCCTGCTATCCTTTGAATGCACTCCCGCACGACCCAGCGCTTGTCATCAATCTTCGGCAAATTATCTGTGCAGCCGGTGGCATACATTCAGTGCAAGCACGGATACTGTTAGCTGCACAATTGTGCATGCTGACTGCTGCAAACAGTTCTTTGCAGCAGTCAGCATACACAAAAGCTGCTTGGTATGTGCAGAGTACCTGCTATGCTGCTTTTGCTAATAGCAGCAGCCCGCCAACGTGCCTTGTAAACAACCGCACTGTCCAAGTTGTGGGCGAGTGCAAGTTGCAAGGCAGCATCGTACTCTCCGGCAGATATGCGGTCATGCAGCAACTCCTCAGGTGTCCGCTTTACCAAGGAAACAATGCTCAAGGGTGCAGCTGCTTGCCGGGTGGCAGCTCTGCCACGAAGCCTATCCCAGACCTAATTTCAATGTGCCATGCTTCAATCGCTAAGATGAGCAGTAATGCACAAGCAGGGCATGAGGCACATATTTTGCAAACCTGACTGAGACGCCCCCATGCAAAACTAGTTTCAGCAGCGGTTTGGTCGTTAGGAAGAGGACCTGCAGTTGTTGCGGCCATACCTGGACCGCCCGGGTCGGCGGCCATGCCGCCGGCCCCGCCAAGCCACACCCAGCAGGGATTTAAACCCTAAGCCTAATGCTGAATCATGAGAGTGAATCAGGATGTTGGTTCACTCTTTGATTCAACATGTGTGAGCGGAAGCCGTGAGTGCTTTCTCGACGCGACTGTTCCTATACGGCCCGAAGCGCTGCAGGCGAATGCCATGAGCAGATGTGCTTGCTCAAGAGTGACCAGCGCCGGTAAGACCTGCCGCTGGTTCATAGAGCAATCCCAGCGGGCCTTACTGGGCCGCTGTGGCTGGCGGGGTGGTTGGCGGCGGCGGCGGAGGCAGCGGCGCAGGCGTGGTCGTGGCTGTCACTGGGACGCTTTGTGTGTGGTGTTGCGCCGGAGTTGAGTTGCAAGGCATTGGAGCTTGACGTTTTTTGGAGGGGTGTTAGCAGAGTGGCAGCTTGAAGAGTGAGGGCAAGCATGGCTGAGGAGGAAAATGATAACGATGTCGTAGCAGAGTTGGCCGATCTTTCGCTGCCTTCTAAGAAAAAGAAGAAGAAGAAGAAGCCGGTTGATTTTGAGGCGACGGACGATGTGGAGGTTGCTCCAGCAGGTATTTGGGTTTGACAGCCAGCGCAGTAAGCTTGCATGTGCCCTTCGGCGTTGGCTTTGTCGTGATGTCATCGGCATATGGCTGCACGTCAATGCGAGCTTTTTGCCTGCAGGCCAAGAGGAAGAACCAGCAGTAGTCGCAGCAGATGATGATGATGATGACAAAGAGGTTGCAGAATTAGCGGATCTTGCTTTTCCGTCAAAGAAGAAAAAGAAGAAGAAGAAGCGGACTGATATGGAGCTCGCAGAGGAAGCGGACGGTGCACCTGAAGGTGCGTTTTGCGTGTGCATGTATTGTGTGGAGTAACAATTGGAGGTATGGCCTTGCATACATTATTGCGCATGACCATGGGACCACAGGCCAGGACGACGAGGAGGTTGAGGATAACGCTGCCGAAGATGAGCCCACTGGCACTGGGTTGCCTTGGGACAGCTCCGATCGTGATTATCACTATGAAGAGGTATGCTCCGTGGGTATTCATAGGCGCCATGCAGACGCTTATGCTGTATACAGTTAGTCGCTGACATGTAGATTTGCACGTGCACCAGCTTCTAGACCGTGTCTTTGGCATTCTGCGGGAGAATAACCCAGAACTTGCCGGTGAGAAGCGGCGCACAATTATGAAACCACCTCAAGTTCTCCGTGAAGGAACGAAGAAGACAGTGTTCGTCAACTTTATGGAGCTATGCAAGACGTAAGTATTGCTCAGGCAGTTGATGGTGTTGTGGTGCAATGGATGATGACTGCACTGAAAGCTGTTGGATATTGCTTGCCTGACGTTGACGTTTGTGCTGCAGTATGCATCGCCAACCCGATCATGTGATGGCGTTTTTGCTTGCTGAGCTGGGTACATCAGGCTCCTTGGATGGTCAACAAAGGTTGATTGTAAAGGGACGTTTTTTGCCAAAGGTCTTTGAGGGCATTCTTCGAAGATATGTCAGTAAGTACTCATGTGCCTGTTGGCGGAAGGTTTGCACTTGGTTCCCAAGGGCGGACATGTTGCCTGCATGCGCAGATATTGCACTGCATGCAGCACCGCAGTGGCTTATTGTTCTCAGCTGCTCTGACATTCGGTCTCTGCAGATGAGTATGTCATGTGCAATGGGTGCAAGTCTCCAGACACAATTCTGTCCAAGGAGAACAGGCTGTTCTTTTTGCGTTGCGAGCAGGTAATTTGTGTTGTTCCAGTTCTGTTGAACGCGTCTTATTTCCCTTGTACGTTGATTTGTAGTTGCACCTGGCTGACTGTGACTTGTGCATCAGTGTGGTTGCTCGCGGTCAGTGGCGCCTATCAAGGCCGGTTTCGTCGCACGCGTGGGACGGCGAAAGGCAACACCTGGTTAATGCAGTTCCAACCATGGTACACATGATGCGTGTCGTGCGTTTTGTTCAGTGCAAGATGGTACTCCGACGACTTTTGTCAACAGCACAACTAGTTTACTGTCGTATTGGACTGTCTGTGTCGTAGTCATAGCAACAGCAGCTTGGCCTGTTACGCATACCTGTAGCGTGCGTAGCACAAGAGACCAGCAGATGCCGAGGTCTGGCTTTGCGATGTTACAAATGCCACTATCAAGCAGCTCTTGCTGACTTCCTCAGCAGTTGGTTCAGCAGTTGGTACATTGTATGCATTGTCTGGGATTGCATGCACAGTTTTGTTCCGGGTGCTCCATTTGTACATGCTCGCACGAGTGATGTCGACATTCCCACTCTGCCGATGTGCATGCCATTGCTACATGCATGCATGACTGATGGGGTAGGGTGGTAGTGGTTTTCTCAATATATGTAGGTAACAGACATGGTGGCGAGTGCTTGGTAATTGATGGACATGCTCAACCCATTGCGAGCATGCATTGCAAGTTTGCAAATGTGTCTTAGCAAACTGTACATCATTAGCATCACATGCACGCATAGCGAAGCTAGCTACCTAGGTTGTTTAGGCAGCCCGGTGGTGAAATAAGTTGCTGCCATCTTGGATTGTGCTTGTGCTGTGTATGTCACATGGGCCGTGCAATGGTGAGTCACATGCTCAGCATTGCATATATTCCACACACCATGACATCGAATTTACTACTGATAGGTCCGTGTGCCTCTCGAAGTTTGCAAAACCTGAGTATGCATAGCCCCCAACAATGAGAAGTCGCCTTAACCTGCGCACATGGCAAATAATTGCGCAGTATGCGACAGTAGGAAGAAACTCATACTCATTGTGCGCATGACCTTAGACAATCGGTGACTACCGAACGGCTGCATTGAATAGCATGCACGTCAAACATTGTTAACTCAGTTGGTTGTCGTGCCTTGGCTCATCGTGGCTCAAACTCGTTGTAAACCACCTTGTCATGCATGTTCGCATGCTAATGTACACCATGAGACCATGTCATGCCGTCTCATGCATTGTCTCTCATCACATGGTAGACACATACAATAAAAGATGCGTGTCACCACCTCCAGCAGCTGAGCGCCAACGCCCTCATTCGCCTTCAGCTGACTCACACGCTCATTGCGTAGTCCTCGTACACGCCGGACAGTACCATGCTCCATCAGGGTTCTCCTCAAGTGGTGGACGAAGGCACTCAATGTGCCAACCGGCAGCACACTTTTCGAATAGTAGCATGGTGTCCAAGCCCTCTGCTCGGCCACACCGCTCATAATGGTGGCCCACATCTGGTATGGCCAAAGCCGGATCCACAGTGTTATCCATGTTTAGCAGATGACAAGGGGCGCAGCTCTTCATGTGCTCCTTGGTGGTCCTGGCATCAGCTCCCTCCAACAACAACACACCGTTGTTGGGAAGCTTCTTCACACGAATAATGGTGCGGCTCGCACTACAAGTTGTATCCAACGTATCCTTGGTCTTCCTCTACAGGTACACGAAGTCTCTTGGCTGAAACTTTTGCAGTCTTCGCTGGTAAAAGCCACTCCTCACCCTCGCATAGCACAGTGTGTCGCGGTGTCGCGCCACTTGCAAGTTGCCAAGAGCGATTGGCATCACACGCCGGAACAGTTCCGCACGCTTTGCCATCTCCTTCTCCCACACATTGGAATCCTCCAAGTCAAGCTCCTGTTCAACTTGTCTCCGGTTTAATGTTGGCAATATGGGCTCCCTCCCGTATAACAAAAAGTAGGGATTATATGAGCTCAACGCAGCATGCCGCGTCATGCTATAACCCATCGCCAGCCATGGAACGCCAATTCCTAGTCTCTCTTGTTGTGGTTGAGACAGTACTTGCAAAGCCCCTTCTTCACCACCTATACCATTCTCTCAGCAAGCCCATCGGCCCGAGGATGGTCACGGGAAGTCCTTCGATGGTCGATGAAGGCTTGCGCCAACAAGTCATTGAACTGGCCACGAATCTCGGTGCCTTGGTCAGTGAGAACCTCCGCACAAGCATCAAATGTGCTAAGGACATGATCAAGGAACGCCTCAGCCACAAGCTTCCTTCGATGGCAGCGCCACGACCTCGACCCACTTTGAAAAGTGCTCCATCATCACCGTGACGCGCACGTAACGGTTGCCTCTTTTGCTAAATGGTAGGTCCGGCTAGATCTAAGCTCCACCAATAGAATAGTCCTTGGATAGGCAGAGGGTGCAACTGTGGGTGCTTGGCATTTAAGCTCGCCTTCACCCTGTCGCACTTCACACAGCTTGCAACAACTCCTGCCATGGTAGACTGCATGCCAGCTGACTAATATGCTGATTGCACGAGCCCAAGTGTCCTCTTGACACCAAAGTGGCCCATCCTCTCATGAAGCAACTCCACAAACGGCTTCCTCTTTGTGGTTGAGGCACAATCCTCACACCTCCATCCGGCATCAAGCGCACAAGGTGGTCTCCCTCCCACCGATAGCGTTGCGCGCGTTGCCATTCGCAATCTCGCGTCGCCGTGCTGCACCCAGCTTGGAACAGCCCGGTCTTGAGGTGAGCAAGCACCTGCTCATCCCTCCAAATGTCTCGGCTTCCTCCCCTTCAATGTCATTGACCGTTGGGGCTGGTGCAGCCTCCAAAGGTGGCATTACACCATCATTGTCACCTTCTTCAGCTGCGTCTGCGCGCGTGGATGCGCATGCGTCCACCGAACCCGTCAAATCTAGCAAGGAGGCTACACGGTAGGCAAAAAACCAAGCCACGGGCATGCCATAGTCATGCCTTGCCTCACTCTCATTCAACAATGAAGGATTTGAGTTCCTACTCAGCCCATCCGCGTCCATGTTGTCAACACCAGCTCGCTGTTCAATTTCACACTTATACTCCTGCGGTATGAGCGCCCATCTGGCATGCTTCCCTGTGAGCTTGTTATTGGTCATCAACCACTTCAAGGGCTGGTGGTCGGTGATGAGTGTGAAGGCACGGCTATAGAGGAACGGTTTGAAGTAAACTATGGCCCACTACTGCTAAACACTCCCCGTTATAGGAACTGTAGTTTGCCTCTGCGTTGTTGTTTCTTCGGCTGCCATATACCACCACATATTCCTTCCCATCATCCTTTTTACACAACACGGCCTCTATGCCCAAGCGGCTCCCATCCGTGTGTAGGATGAAGGGACGGTTGTAGTCCGCCCGTCTCAACACCGGCGCAGTGCATAGCTTCTCCTTAAGAAGCTCAAAGACACGTTGACACTCCTCCGAGCAGCACCAGGCCTTGTCCTTCTTTAAACTACTCATTTTATGGCTTTGCAATCTTGCTATACCCCTCCACGAACCATCGATCGTAGTTCGCCAAGCCGAGAAACGCCCGTAGTCGGCTAATGTCTGTCGGTGCAGGCACTTGCACCAAGGCATCCACCTTTGCTTGTTGCACACGTATACCATCCGGCACTATCTCATGGCCGAGATAAGGGATACGATTAGCTCCAAACAAGCACTTCTCCGGGTGACACCTCATGCCGCTCTTGCGCACGCGCTCGAACACGCGCTCCAAGTGCACGAGATGCTCCTTCATCATGTGGCTAAACACCACTGTGTCATCAACGTAGCACCTTGCAAAGGGTAGACCACGAAGCACACGGTCCATCACAAACTAGAACTTCACAGGTGCATTCTTCAAGCCGAATGGCGTGACCTTCCATTTGTAGAGCTGGTCCACTCCCCAACACGCTGTCTTGCCACGGTCCTTTGGCTTGATGGCGATCTGTTTGAAGCCCTGCCTCACGTCCACGATGGAGAACACCTTTGCATCACCAATGTCGTCAAAGATAGCCTCAGGGATAGGCATAAGATACCGATCAGCCTTGGTCTTCTCATTCAATAGCCGATAGTCACCACACATCCTCCTTGAGGTCCAGTTTCCTTGTGCATCTTGCTTCAACATCAACACCGTCGCCGCCGCAAAGTCCGAAGTTGACTCCTCAATAAATCCGGCTTCCAACAACTCAGCACACTTCTCTGCCACAAACTCTGTCTCCACCTTGCTCAATCAATACTACCTACGAAAGATGGGCTCCCGAGAGGTCAACTCAATGTCCATTGTGTAGAAGTTGCAGACCTCCAATTCCTTGGTAGAGTAGGCGAAGCAGTCACGCTTGCGCCAGCAACGCCTCGAGCCATTCACGCTCATGTGGTGTCACATGCTCGCCCACACACCACTCCATGGTCTGGTCGGTGACCTTCTCCTGCTTCAAGGCACCACCTACAGCCACTTTCTTGCCACTTGCAGCTGTCACATGCAAAAAAGACACCCTCTTACTACTAGTAAGCGGATAGTATCCTCATCATGTGCAAGCTGCTCCCACCCCC
This sequence comes from Chlorokybus atmophyticus, assembly GCA_009103225.1. Taxonomy (NCBI): domain Eukaryota; kingdom Viridiplantae; phylum Streptophyta; class Chlorokybophyceae; order Chlorokybales; family Chlorokybaceae; genus Chlorokybus; species Chlorokybus atmophyticus. The sequence goes on from RHPI01003009.1 coordinate 190,728, forward strand.
TCGACAGAGGCGCAGGCTCCCGAAGCGCTTGCTGTCGCACCGGCGTGTTGCTTGCTATCAACTCCTATGCCGCCAAGCAGACAACCATAAGCCACATCATGCTGTCCTGATCCATGGCTTGTCCTAGCAGCACTCGGCGCTGTTGTTCACTCAATCCTGGCGCCGCCGTCGCTCCGGACAAGAACCCCATCGCACGCTCGCGCTCAGCAGCTGTTGGCTCTACCAACCTGCTGTTCCGTGACTCACGGGATTTGAAGTCCCACACCAGCCCTGGCCCTCCGTTACGGAATGCATAAGAGCCTAGGTTTGTCACCAATGTCAGCAACGCCGCCATGTCGTGTCCGACCAGGGCCGGTTCACCACCTCTTGGGGCGACCGATCAGCTTTGCTGAGCTGTTGTGATGTGTGCGCCCATGCTCTAGCACCTAGTTGACTGTCAAGCCTTGCGGTTTAAAGTACTCTTGCTGCACCGTGCGAATCAACTCAATCGGCGCGAGGTTTGTCCACTTCACACGCAGCCGATGCGCGCGGACCATGCCGTGCCGCATCCATGACCATCTCATGCTCTAGCACATGTCCCACCAGCTGGTAGTCTTGTCGCACGCGCTTGCGCTTGTTTTCAAATTAACAGCCTACGGTTGAGTCTCACCGCCGAAATTAAAACTAATCGACAGGCATCGATTTCGTTACACGTTATTGACTTATATGTCATATAACATGGTGACACACTCGCTGTTATCATACAGCAAGTTCACATAACGGGCAAATTGCGAACGTGATAAATGGGGCGTGATGGGTAATGGGTAGCGTAGTGCGATGAGCATAACGTGATATGCGTGTGTTAAGAAATTATAGTCAATACATATGCTTTTCACATTCACATTCATGAGCAAAATTTGCTCTTAGACGCTAAGTACAAACCTCATTTAAAAGCATATCTTTACGCTCTGCAGTTGTTGTTGTTGCTGCATCTTAATAATACTAATGCCTACGCCCAAGTCTATGGTCTAATCTTGTTGTAAACGCTCTGTTGGCACCCCGCCTCATGTATCATTTGCTTTGTTTGCTGCTTGTGGGCCACAAGCTGTGGCCTAAGTTGTGCGGGCATTTGCGTGCCTACACCTTGGGCCCCTTTCAGCTTGAGCTTGGATGTTAACTAGCTATTATGCGAGTTACATTATGGAGGAGGATAGAAAGAGCATGCTCTTAGCTAGGGTAGACTGTACAGGCCGCTGGTGCGTCACCCACCGTCACGCCAGAGTCTTGTGGCCCACACAAGTTGTGGGCCACAGGTGCGGCGTGCCTGCGTCGCCGGCGCATTGTACATTGGACGTCACACACAACCTCGTCGAGAGGCCTGCATGGGCAACCGTTGGATATTACCCCAGCCGACCAATGGATGCACGTCCACCACAGGATCTAGGGGGCCAGTATGGTGAACCTTTCACCGTGTTACTAACGGAGAACTGGCTTCTGTAGTAGATTGACCCCGTCCACACGTCATGCTGACCCGGTTAGACTTGACGCACAGGCGAATCTGAAGTTCAGGCCCTAGACCCAGGTCAACTCAATCGTAGTTGACTTACCGAGAGACAGTACTGACTTTGATGTACGGTACGTTAGTAAGCCAGGTTCATGAGGCATAACCGTTCCCAGGCCAGCCCGCGGCTCATGGAACGGTTATAATGATGGCATTTCATCACCTGGGGGGTGAGTTTGAAACCACCTTTTGAAAGCGTTACGAAAGCGGGGCCTTTTGCCTAGTTTTCGCGCGCGACATTTCAAAGTGCCAGCTGGCAATTTTCAAGGGCTGCCTGTACTCGCTCAGTAAGCAACAGGAGGCGGCGGCTGGGCTGGGCTGAGCTAAGCTGAGCAAGTGGCGGCGGCGGCAGCGGCAGCGGCAGCGGCGAAGCGGCTGGCCTGAGGGTGATCTGTGGGGTTGGAGTGGTCATCTGTGAGGAGGAGGTCGTGCGGCTACAGGAGGACGGCTGGTGCCGGCTGGTTGAGAAGCACCCTGCATTGCGTCCTCTAGACATATTGTTGCCGGCTGGCGCTAGGAAACAATGCTGGCTTGCGAGCTGGAGCCCTTGCGGAGGTTGCAGCTGGTAAGAGCACTTGGGATGCAGACACGAGTTGTTGGTCGCCTCCTGCACTGGCTTGCTATAGACTGGTTTGTTCTATGCGTTTGGCGCTGGATCTACTAGTAGAACTTTTAACGGCTATCGCCTGCATGCAACAATCGATTGACCAAGAGGTTCACCAAGACGTGTGCTTGCTTTTTATTCTGTGCGATGCGTCACATTACGCAACATGCAGGGCAGCGCACAACAATGGCTGGTGCGAGCACGCACGATTATCTAGTGTACGTTGCAGAAGTGTGTGCCAACCTACCGGTTGCCATCTCCTGAGCACATTGCTTTGCTGAGACTCTGTCTCAATGTGCGTATGCTAAGGCTATGTTCCATGAACCATGCAACCAGGCAGCTTCTGCTAGTCATAGCTTCTTGTACAGTTTGACCTTTCACAATTATTGATAGCTTATTGTAAAGGTAGATTCATTACATCAGGCTTATCACACTTTGCAAGCTGCACAATTCTGCTATCCGCAACCCGTCAGCGGCAGCGTCTGCTTTTTGGTCTGTGCTTTGCACGAGGAATCCTTTACGTTTGGAACTTGGTGTTTTCCTTTATTTACTGGTTGATGCAGTTCTGCATGCTGCGTTCTGATGTTGGCTGTGACCGCTTTTCTACACAGGAATTCAGTTGAGGCCGGCATGCGTTCATAACAACGTTGAGGGACAGCCCCGGTTGTAGGTGCTGTCTACGCGCACGCTGCCTAACATGAAGTGGGGAATGGCACAAAAGTCACATCGAAGGAATGGCAGTTTTACCAACATAAACGGCTTTGGAGGTGGGTTCTGTGTACCACACAGCACATGTCTGTTGGGTTGTGTGGCAATCGCTTGCACTTGCTATGTCACGTCGCGGGCTCATTACGCACTGCTTGCTTGTTATTTATGGTGTTAGCTTGGCCATAATGTTCTTGTGGCTTGCAAAGTTCAACACGGTTTTGGCTCATTCTCATTGCTGTGTTGTAGGCCCACCGTTAAACAAGTACCGCAGCTTCACATTTGTACGCGTGGTGTCCGTGACCCTATTGTTGTCGGTGGCTGTGCTTGTGTATTTCCACACAGATTCGGTTGTGCCTAACAGGTATGAAAGCACTGTAGCTGCTGTCTGTGTAGTAACCACAGCAGACCAGCCATGCAAAGATGCAGCATGCTGTTCTCATTGTCCAGGCGTGCACTATAAGAGCGTTTAAGTCTCATGAACAATGAGAACGATACACAAAAGTAAGGCGACGACTGTGCTCTGTTCACATGCATAACGCATCCCACGCAACATCTGCATACGCAGCCCTGTGCCGGAGGCGCAAGTTTCAGAGGCAGTTTTGATAGACTCAGACGGGGATGCTGACCTTAGTCCACTAAGAGAGGTTGATGAGCGCGTACGCGTGGATGACGAGTTTTCTGTACACAACGCAAGTCGCACTCGAGGAAGACATAAACGGCAACAGGTATGTGTGCAATAGTTGTATGCTACATCATGGTCTAGGAGGCTACAGCAGGATTGGTGTACAGATGGGGATGTTCACACACACGCCCTGCAGTACTTGTTTTTCCCCAAAAGCCCGCTGCCGTGTATTTACTCCTTCTGCTTCGTTCGCAGACTACATACGGTGTTGTTGCCAAGTTCAGCGCCAACTATGAATCGCAAGCAATCTGCTCGCGGCATTGGGCTCGGGGGATTGAGAAGTTGGTGGATCAACAATTATTGAAGTCATGGCGCGTGTTCTTCTCAATGAATCTCCATCAGAATGCTGCAGTCACCCCGCATCTGCTGACGGAACTTCATCGTGTGCTGACTTGGTTGGACGCAACCAAGGCTTATGTGTCGGTGTATGAGAGTGGTAGCACGGACAACACGCCTTCAGTGCTTTCTGTCATGCACTCCCTGCTCGTACACATGCGCGTTCCTCACAACATCATCGCTAATGCAACGGATGTCCGAGGAGACGGCATGCCCAGGATAGAGTTCCTCGCACGAGTCCGTAACCGCGCGCTGCAGCCATTGTTTGATATGCAGGATGAAGTCCGCTTTGACAAGGTATGTTTGTTAGCCACAGTCAAGAACCATTGAGGGTGTCATTGCACGCGCACTGATTTTTTATGTGCTCCTCCACCAGGTATTCTTCAACAATGACGTGTACTTCTGTGCGGAGGACGTATTACTACTGCTTCTGCATGATGCGCACATTGCTGCCGGGTTTGACATCAACAACGTGGACTGGGACAGCAAGAAGATCAGATTTTATGATAACTGGGTTGGCCGAGATCTCAATGGTGATGACATTGGGTACTTCCACCCTTTTGTCCGGCTACCAGAAAGTCAAAAGCGCATTGAGCAGGTACAGCTTCATTGCTACTCTGTTTGCTTAACTTATGCCGAGCATGTGCTTATGTATGTCAAGTGCCACGTTGCTGTATGCTGATTGCATGAGTGTGTCTGCAGGCTTTGCCAGTCCCCGTGTACTGCGCGTGGAATGGCATGGTGTCCATAGCTCCGGAAGTGTTTTATGATCAACAAATCTTGTTTCGCACTCGAGCTTGGCGTGGGGAGTGCTCGTCGTCAGAAATGACCCTGTTCTGTCAGGATATATGGAACGTGTACAGGGAGCGCACGCGCGTGATTATCGATCCTCGTGTGTTGGTGGCTTACAGCTATGAAGTGTTTGCTGACATCGATCTAGCTCGGCAAAAAAGAGTGCCTGCTGCCAAGGGTCCCAACTCGTATGACGTCGGCGTGTTCCCTAACCCGTGGAGGGATTACTTCCAACCCCGCCCAGCGTACTTGAAACACGTGTTGAAAACCTTGAACGTCATCCCATACCCAACCGAAGTACCTTCTCTGATTAAGTGTTGCCCACTTCCAGACGGAGCAACATACTGTGTTGGAAACTCTCAGTGTCACTGGGAACCTGTGCTGAGTGGCAAGATGCTCGCACAAGATCCCAACCCTGCAAATGACTCAACATGCCCCCCACTACCCGACAGAGAAAAGGGCAAGGAGATGGTGTTTGTTGCAGTCACGTTGATCGCAAGCCTGCCAGTACCCCCAACCTTCTATCACCAGATGGAGCTGCTAGGCCAGTACCTTGGCAGCAACCTTTTTGTGTCAATAGTTGCGCGGGGTGAAGAAGAATGGCCGCCCTGGCGCTCACAGCTGGCCAACATCTTCTGGTCGATGAACACCGTCAAGCTGAAGCATTATTGGGTTGGCAAGCGAAATGTGCCTGCCTTCGCGGACCCCGGATCAACGCATGAGGCGGGAGTGATTCACTGGCAAGTGCTCCAACATCAAAAGGGTCGCATCACTGCTTTTCTAGTAGACCCGCACCAGGAGTTCTGCGCCGTAGACCTTATTGCAGAGATTGATTTGTTCAAGAATGATCGTGTTGCCTGCACTGCGGAGCTGTTCACAGAGCGTCGCTCCACAAGCTGCAATAAGGTTCGTGTCTTTGTATGTGCTGCCTGAGTACGCAACAGTCAAGCACTGAATACAGAATTGATGAGTGGCCAGTGCTTCACTTGCAGCATGCTGCTTTGTGCACCCAATCCCTGATCAGTCGTTGCACAGGGACTTGACACGTTGGCAGATTACATGGCGAAGGCTAAGACGTTTAAGTTCAAACGCCCAGTGTAGCCATTGGGCGTTAAGCTATGATGGTGTGTATGTTATGGTTGTAGATGTTGTGGCCTGACACTCTGTTGTGGATGTTGTGGCCGCCTACGAATTGTGCTGCATTATGCGCTGTGTCGCAGCCAATGCGTGTGCAATTTGCAGAATCTATGTTGGTCCTGAGCATGAATGGATATTAACTGAAATGTGGCTCTGTACCATCTCAAGGTTGCGCTTGCAGTCAGGAATTTGTCAGCTGCGGCTAGAGTGTACGGAAGGGGTGCCACAAAGTCCGCATGCATAGTGTGCTACCAATCATGCCGACATGCAACGCTCATCCCATAACTCACAACCGGGCTAGCACTCAGTCTGTTGTCTACACTACCCTATCAGCCTGCCCCGTTAGTCACATACAGCATGCATGAAACCATCACCTGCATCGCGGCTGTGCATTGAGCACATATGAACACCATCAATGCCCATGTGCAAAGTTTGATTTCAAGCTACATGTTTATGTGATGTGATGTGATGTGTGTCTGTACCCAAATTGCACAATGAATGTGTAAACGCCGCAGCAGGTGGAAGGTATGGTGCAAGATTATCATTGCAGTCTTGCAAATTTATTATCATAATGTAAGCTTACCATTATATTGAAGAAACACAAGCAGGCATCCAGGTTCTAGCTTCTTCCATGCACGACACTCATCAGCACTAATTTCTCCAGGTTTTTCAACAATGAACAACCAAACGACATTGCGTACAAAGCTTTAATGCATAACAAGTCGTATGCTTGCATGTTTCATCATTTGGGATTTCGAGGTCAAAAGCACATTGCGTTCGCGCAGCCAGCATGGACAAAAACTTTTAACCCATCATGTTGGTGTCCATACACGTAAAGCTGCATGGTTATAAAGCCATTTGAAATGCACAAAAGCATTGTGGAAAGTGTTCAAGAGCTTGACACCACTACATCATTATCAAGTAGCATGACATATGGTGATACTGGTATGTGAATTTGCACGCCTGTACTTTTTTCAGGTTAAGCAATTCATGTTGTATACGGCATCACGTACATTAAACTTTAAATTGTGCACACTGCGTGTGCACATCAGCACGTCATATATAATGTACACTTTGTCTATATAATAATTATCCTAGTATCAAGCCGAACACCGCCGGTATAGTATGTAATTGTCAAGCGTTGATGCACAACGTAACACAATACGACGATATCAATTGTAAAGGGTCGTATTACTGTGTTAATACTAACACCAATTGATACTAAAACTGTGTTTTTCAGGTTGACAAACATACCAACACTTGTAAATAAAACTGTACGTCAATGCATAATGCACACTTATGCGTCCATGCATGTTGTTCATGTTCGTGTATAAGAGATGTGGCGTTGATTAAAATCTCTTACATGCGTTCGTAATTTCACACGGCAACTTGCAAATTTATTGTATTCGCTCAAAAACTATGCTCCTCCCCCCCACCCCACCCCACCTTTATACATTTTGCAAGGGCAACATGCTCGCCTTGTTGTAATCATGACAAAAACTTGATTTGACTGTCC